>CM066036.1:166742956-167037128 GCA_033557465.1 Ichthyophis bannanicus | reverse complement strand
CTTCACTGGCTCCCTATCCATTTCTGAATCCAGTTTTCAAACTTCTCATGCTGACCTATAAATGCACTTCACTCTTGTGGCTCATCACTACATTTCTTCTCTTATTTTCTCCTTACAGTCAGGGGCTGGCCCGTCCATTGAGCAAGAATGGTTTTGCAAAGGGCCCTGCATTTCCGGGGGTCCCGCGCAAAGAACATTCGCTGCTTTAAAAATAAAGAAATAAAAGAAAAACAAGCTGGCTGACTGCCACTGCAGCAGAAGCAGAATCGACTGTCCCGAGGGAACCCCAACATGCCTGGCTGATACCTCCCTGCACGGCTGAGCCTCTTCCAACGATGGCTTTCAGATCCGCGAAGGGAGAGTGTATCCTCGGGGCTCGATGTTAAGCCTGCAGGGGATGATGGGAAATTATCCATCAGCCCATGCGGGCTTAACAGAGCAGCGAGGGAGGACAGTGAGACACTCTCACCTTGGTGGATCTGAAAGCCATCATGGAGAGGCGCAGCGGGGCAGGGAGAAGCTCCAGCCGGGCAGGGGGAAGCCCCACGGGACAGTTCAATTCTGTGATTACCGTGGCGGGCCAGCAGCAGCAGCCAGATTTTTTTTGTTATTTTCCCTGGGGCGATGGGGGGGAGGGGGGGTTAGGACTGGTAAGGGGCTGTGTGCTGATGGGGGGGGGGTTAGGACTGGGAAATGGGATATGGGGGGCTGGGAATGGAAATGGGCTGATGGGGGGTTAGGACTGGAGGTGGGATGTGCGCCTTGATGCGGGGTTTAGGACCTGGTAATGGGCTATGGGGGGGGGCTAAGTCTGGAAAATGGGGTGATGCGGTTAGGACTGGAAGTGGGCTGCGGGGGGGTTAGGACTGGTAATGGGCTATGGGAGGGCTTCAACTGAGAATGGGGTGATGGGGGTAGGACTGGAAGTGGGTTGATGGGGGGCAGGAACTGGGGGTTTTTTAATGGACTTGGGGGTTGCTAGGACTGGAAATGGGCTGAGTGGAAGGGGAGGCCTTTGAACTGCAAATAGCTGATGGGGAGGTGGGCTTGGAATGGAAATGGGCGGTGATGGGAGGGAGCTAGGAACTAGTGACAGGAAAGGTGGCTGATGGAGCAGCTAGGATAGGACTGGAAATGGGCTGGTGGGGGAGCTAAGACAGGAAATGGTTGTGGTGGGGGCTTGGATGGAACTGGACTCATGTAGGGGCTAGAAACTGGAAGTAGGCTCATGTGGGGCTGGGAGTGGAATTGGGCTGAGTGGTGGGGACCTAGGATTGGACATGTGAGGATGGTGGGGCGAGGAAAGGACTAGAAATGGGCTGATGGGGGGCTGGGATTGGAAAGGAGCTTATGGAGGGTTTCAGATAGGACTGGAAATGGATGGGGAGATACGGACTGGAAATGGGCTGAATGGGGGGCTAGGACTGAAAATGGACTGATGCAGGGACTAGAAGGGAGCGGAAGCTGGGTGAGGCTGGAACTAGAAGGGCGCTTGAGCTGATGTTGGGGAGGATTAGAATGGGATGGAGCTGGGAGAGTGAAAATGGAAGAGGGGGAAAAATATTTTGTGTGGGGGGGATGAAAAATCTGACAATTGGCCAGGTATTTTAAGACTAAGTGGGGATGAGGATGAGAGGGGTAAAATTTGAGTGGATGAAATAGGAATGAGGAAAGAGCAAAAGGAGAAAGGATTAGTATGTTAAAGCAGATGTAGGAGAGAGAGAAATGGGGTGGGAAAAAAAAAACTAGAAGAGGAGAAGAAAGGACAAATGGTAGGCAGCGAGGGAGAGTAGGCAGAAGACACAAAGAAATCAGAAGAAAGTGGCTGGAAGAGCAATTGCAACTGAAAACAAAATGCACCAAAAAGGTAGACAAAATATCTCTTTATTTTGAAATTATTAACTGGAATAGGTCAGCTTGCTGGGAAATGTGCATCATTAATGTCTGACACTTTGTTTAGTACAAGAGGAAAATTAATTTATAAATTTTTTTTTACATTCCAAGTTTGGCTTTTGGGGTTCCCAGTTTTAATTATTGCCTTCTGGTTTCTAAAATTGTGATTACTTGTTTGGTGATGGTCTATGTTCTGCATGTGTAACTGAGCTTGAGGTGTTCTGTTTATATAATTCCTATTTGACATTGCCACTTGTTCTCTTTCCCCAGTAGGTTATGTATTGTACACAGCGTTCTCTAAAATTGTATTTGTTCTAATATTTGCCACCGTGTTGCCTTTTGATAGATAGGGTCTGGTGGCCTGTTGTGAGTCCTGGTAAGTGTCTGTTACGATATGGCGGGTTTGAAACTATGGGTTCTAAATTGGGCAGTGTTTGTAGTAGTTTTCCCTAACTGTGCCTGGCAGTTGGCACTGGATTATAGCTAATGTAGAAAATCTTTTTAATCTTTTCCTTTAATCCATTCATTAAGAGACGGTTTACTAAACAAAGTTAGTGTTATGGTAACATTATGCCAAATCAGGTTATGCAAATAAGGTCACTATGCAAATGAGGCCCCGCACCCGAGTTTCCGCAACAATGGCCCCGCACCCCCCTTGGGCCGGCCCCTGCTTACAGCCCCCCTCAGGAACTCTTCCGACTCTTCTAGCAAACTGCTTCTATCGTGGCCCTTCTCTTCTACTGCAAACTCCAGACTTCGCTCCTTTCACCTTGCTGCAGCTTATGCATGGAACAAACTATCTGTGTCTGTATGCCAGACACCTTCTCTAACCCTCTTCAAATCCAGGCTGAAAACTCACCTCTTCGCTGCTACCTTTGGATCTTTGACTCACCTGATCTCTTTTCTTCCTCTTGTTTTATCACTGCCTACACCTTCTGTATTTGTCTTGACTAGATTGTAAGCTTCTGATGAGCAGAGACTGGCTCTTACATGTCTGTGCAGCGCTGCGTACGACTTGTAGTGCTATACAAATGCTCAATAGTAGTAGTAAGGAAGCTTCTTGCATTACCGCTTTAAGGGATCCTCAGGTGCAATGACTGATTTCAAAGACCATGACATTGCAGAGACCTTTTGCCAATTTTACGCTCAATTATACTCCCCAGAGATAGATTTCTCTGAGAAGGAGTTGATAGATTACTGACTACATTCAGAGGCCGGTGTTAGATCAAGAAACTGCTGAGGAACTAGATAAGCAGATCACAGTCGTGGAAATGATCCATGTTGTTGATTCTATGCAAGTGGGCAAGACTACCGGACCAGATGGCCTGCCGGTTGAATTCTATAAAACCGTTTCTAAATCCTTAGGGCCATACCTTCAACAATATTATGGACTTCTTTTAGACAATAAGGCACAGACTGGAGCGTTCGCCTCTGCAAACATTGTTGTGCTTGAAAAACCTGGGAGGGGACCCTCAGTTAGTTAGTAACAACCGGACAATTTTGTTGTTAACACACAGATTATAAAGTTTTTTGCGGCCATCTTAGCTGGTCGTCTCTCCAAACTGATCCCTTCTCTGATTCCTCCCGACCAATGTGGCTTTACTGAGGGGCGCTCCACAGCTGATAATGCCAGAGTGCTTTGTCATGTTTTGGAAGGCGTGGAGAGAACAGAGGGCCCTCTTGTGGGACTCTCGCTAGACGCAAAGAAAGCGTTTGATCGGCTGTAGTGGCCTTTGCTGTTCTGAAATGGTTTGGATTTGGTGAGGGTTTCTGCAACCTAATCAAACTTATGTATGCGAGGCCAAGTGGGAAAATCTCTGTGAATGTGACTCAATCTAGAGAATTTCTTCTAGGGCGTGGTTACCGGTCAAGGTCATCCTCTTTCTCCTATTCTTTTTAATCTGTTCTTGGAACCTTTGGCCCTATTGATAAGGCAAAGCCTCGCGGTGAGGGGCGTCTCTATGCTGGCATGGAGATTAAACTATCTGCGTATGCTGATGATCTGCTGCTATTCACCACACCTATCTCTATACCTGTTATTTTAGAACTGATAGACAAATACTCAGGATTGTCTGGTTACAAAATTAACTGTTGAAAATCTGTTGCATTTCCCTTAAACTCAAGTGTGTGTAGGCGGATCTGGAGGATTTCCCTTTTGTGTGGGAGCCTAAGATGGTGAAGTATTTGGGAGTTCACTATTGCTACCCACGTAAGGAAACCCTACAATACAATGAAGGTAGATCCTATCTACGGTTTTGTAATATATAACAGCAAAGTGGTCGCCGGCCTATCTCTCTTGGTGGGGTCGTCTTGAGGCTATAAAAATGACTGTACTCCTAAAGTGAATTATGTGTTGGAAATGCTACCAGTTTTTCTTACAAGTAAAATTTGCAGTCAAATTGAAAGGATTTTGGTTCAATTCTTATGGGAAAATAAGCCGCCTAGAATTGCTCTTAGGAAACTTAAATCTAAAAAAGAAGGGGGGGGAGGAGTGAATTTCCCTGACTTTCAGGCCTATCACTGTGCTTGTTTGCTAAAGCAAGGTGCACTTCATTTTCATCATGCATCAGGAAGGGGGAGGAGGTTAAGGAACAGTTACTAATAGCAGCATAAGGCATTTGAGCCAATCCTGCTTCAAGTTGCTTGAAGGCCGCCAGAGAAACTTATCGCTGTGTCTGACTTCTGTAAACCCCATGGCTGATGTGCTCACCAGCCAGGGCTGCAACACTCAGGCAACACAAACAGCAGCAGAGAACCATTTTAGTTTTGATTTTCAGAGGCTGAGGAAAGAATGTTAATGTGAGTTTAGGATTCTAAATGAGAGTGGAAGTTTGGCTGTGGCTGGGGTAGGACTGCAAAGAAGAAAACAAAACCACAGTAGGGCTGTGTCTGAGGACAAGGGGACTTTAAAGTAGAGATAATACAGATAACTTCAAGCCTAACTTGTGCCTGGGGTCTCTTTCCCTTGCAATAACAAAGCACCAAAAGAAAAGCTTCGAGGATCTTTTATTTTTTTTTCCAGAGAGTGTTATTGAGTTTCTTTTGCCATGCAGGGTCTGCCTCATAGGTACTACTAATTGGAATGCCTTTGCATTTTGAAACAACACAGTTGCAGGAGAAGTTACTGTATCAAAATCGATGCATTCCATTCTAGAACTATAAGATGCACAGTGGTTCTCAACCCAGTCCTCTGGGACTCCCCAGGCCAGTCAGGTTTTCAGGATATCCACAATGAATATGCATGAGCTAGATCTGCTACAGTGGAAGCAGTGCAGGCAGATCTATCTCATACATATTCATGGTGGATATCCTAAAAGCCTGATTGGCCTGGGGGTCCTAGAGGACTAAGTTGAGAATCACCGAGATACAGTATAATACTATTTCTGACCTTTATGGAGGAAATTTTCTTTAAAAATATTAATCCAAAAAAAGTCACTGAAAACCTACATCAATCACTATACCTACTATTTAGTCACGCCATATGAACATAGAAAAAAAAAAAGACCTCAGACTGTGCTTCTTAACTTTTGTTCTTTATGACCACTGAATGACCGCTACTCACGGTTATCGTGATATTTCAAGGACTGATTTTCACAGGTCTCAAAGAAACCTTCCACTGTTATTGCTTCTATTTCAGTGCTTAAAAAGCTTTAAATAATATGACTAAACCTTCAGAGGCATTTAATGGTTATAAAGAAAAAGTTAATAAGAGGACAGTCTGTGGGTCGTTTACCTCCTATTTTCATATTTGTGACTAAGTAATGGTTATAGGGATTGATATTCAGTGATTTTTTGTTGTAATGATGATTTGTTAAATAAAATTACCTCCATAAAGACTGTCCTAAGTTATCAGAATAGTTATCCAGATAAAAGATTAAATATGACCACTACTCACAGAATATAACTGCTACTGCTGACCGTACTATAGTTATATTCAGTACTGGTCACTATTGAGGTGGAGCATGATTCTATAACAGCCACGTCCGGTCGGCAGAAACATCTAACCTGAAAATGAGCACATAATAAATCTGATTCTGAAACCACAGGTATAGGTGAACCCATGGTTCCAGAATTAGGGAGGATATATGTCCCCAGCGTGGCCTACGTTCACACGCCCACCGTATTCTGACAAGATACAGTAGACATCTCAGATGCTTCCCATCTCTGTGTGGCCACGCCCCCGCTGGCAAAATGTACATCTCCTAAGCTGATGCTCACACTGACAGTGTTATGCTCATGTACACAACACATTACTATGGATGTAAACAGATATAGTCATACAAACCAGACTGTAAATATTAGTTTGTTGCATGCCCATAACACTACAAGGTTATGTATTTGCACTAAAGCTGTTGTATAAGCAAGTGGAAAGTGAGATGTTTGTCCAGACAGACCCTACAGCAAAACAAACATGGCATTTGAAGAACACCTCAATAATTGTGGTCACAAATAACATGGTGCAGTCGGATATGTATTAGTACTGTTTGCACTGAAGCATGCCCCCACTCTGAGGGTCCCCCATCATTGACATGGAAATGCCCTACTATGTTGCTGCAGAGCAATTTTTCAGAATATACTGCCAATTCACACTGGCTCCTGGTGATGCTGCAGTCAGCCCCATGGTCCAGGTACTGGCCAGGCATACATGTCCCCCCAGGGTTGCGGATCAGCACACCAGGACCTTCCCTGCACACACACACACACACACACACGCACACACTCTTGCTTGCAGTCACAAATAACATACATCTGCAGAAACAATGCCCTGCACCTATTAAAAAACCCTGCTGGTACCACATAATGACTTAACCTCTCAGGACAACACATCTGCTGCATTTCTCAACCAAACACAAATCTTCTCCATACTACCTCACATACCATCCCTACATCTACATTCCCATCTTTCAGAACACTAGAATTATTTGGGAAGCCTAGAATAGCCCCTTTAGCACAAACAGCAAATTTCAGCATAGCCAGAATAAAGACTATTGCAGTGCTTTACATTTCTGTAGGGGTGATTTTCATTGTTTCCTAACTGTACAAACATCCCTCACCTGTGCATTCTATTCTTTACAACTGCACCTTGTGCCCTTCCAGACAGTAGACATATCAGTTCAATACAGATGTGTCACAGCCGTCCATCTAGATGTGACGTGTTGAAGATCAGAGAAGATATTTTTCTAAGTGCTGCCCTTATTCCACTTTGCCGCTGATATAATGTAGGCATCCATGGGAAACACTCAGGACATACACAGGTCTTTCCTGCGTACTCTTTCTACCTCTCCATGGCTTGCCAGGCCCCCATTCTTCCCCCTCCCACCTTGTTCTAAAATCCCCATTTTCATGCCATGTACAGTAGTGCAGGGCCACGTGGTTTAGGAATACAGGTTTAGATATTTTTGCGAGGAAAACGTCTATCCCGCACGTCCAGATGACCTATTTACATTTTGGAATGAACCCCCATAGTGGTGCAAAATATATACATTGGGTGCATTTTATCAGGAGGCACCTATTTTTAGGTGCTAAAAATGTGTGTGTAAGTGCTTTATTCATTTATGCACACCAGTGGCCACATGCATGAATAAATTGCCTCATGCAAAATTCCGATCAGTGTGAAAGTATGTACATTGTCTGCATGGTGGATACTTTCACTGTAAGTGTGCAAATGGGCAGAATTTTCGCAGAGTTTAGGTGGTGCACACAAGTACTCACTTTCACTATGTTGTTAAGTGCCGTTGAGTCGGAGTCAACTCATGGCGACCCTCTGGATAGCTATCCTAAATTGTGTTCGGTCTTGAGTCAGGCGGCTCATAAATAACATACTGGTAACCTTAGCAACTGTAATTGTATCGATCCATCTCATTGGTGGCCTTACTCTTTTGCACTGACCTTCTTTCTTGCCTAGCATGTTATCTTTCTCTAATGATCTCTCTCTTCGCATGATGTGTCCATAGTATGTTAGTCGATGTCTTGTCATCTTAGCTTCTAAAGAAAGCTTAGGTTTGATCTCCTCTAGTACCGACTAGTTTGTTCTTCGGGCAGTCCATGGTATACACAGTATTCGCCGCCAGTACCATAATTCAAAGGCATCAATTTTCTTCCTGTCTATCTTTTTCACTGTCCAGCTTTCACATCCATATGATGTTATTGAAAATACAATGGCTTGAACAAGTTGAATCTTTGTATGGAGAGAGACATCTCTGCTCTTGAGAATCTTATCTAGGTCTTTCATAGCAATTCTGCCAAGAGCAATGCGTCATCTGATTTCTTGACTGCTTGTTGCTTCTTTATTGATAGTTGATCCAAGTAGGTTAAAGTTGTTCACAATTTCAATTTCTTCTCCTTCAACAATGAACCTGTTGATTATACCAGTTGTCATGATCTTTGTCTTCTTAAATTAAGGTGCAGGCCCATTTTGAGACTATGTTCTTGATTGTGAGAAGCAAATGTTTCAGATCATCTTCACTTTCAGCCAGTAATGTGGTATCATCAGCATAGCAAAGGTTGTTGATGAGTCTTCCACCAATCTTCACACCTCTGTTGTCTTCATACAATCCTGCTTCTCTGATGATTTGTTCTGCATATAAATTAAACAGGTAGGGGGAAAGTATGCAGCCTTGTCTTACACCTTTGCTTATTTTAAACCATTCTGTTTCTCCTTGTTCCATTCGAACTGCTGCTTCTTGATCAATGTACAGATTATGCAAGAGTACAATCAGGTGTTCTGGTATACCCATGCTTCTTAATGTGGCCCAGAGTTTCTCATGGTTTACACAGTCAAAAGCCTTGCTATAGTCGATAAAGCACAAATAGATATCCTTTTGGTATTCTTTAGGGGCATGTTTACTAAAACCCCGCTCATGTGCGGGCCGTGGTAGTGTGCGGATGCCATATAAGGAGTGGGCGTTTTGTGCTGAACAAGAAAAAATGGAATTTACATATGCGCTAAGGTGCGCGCGCCCATGTGCGCCCCGCACATTAGCGCATGAGAAAGCTGCACGGGAGGCATAAGTGGCACACTGATGGGCAAGCAGAAGAGCAGAGCCACAGCACAATGGTTAAGGCACTTACCAATGGTGCAGGGATCAGGGGTTCAATCCCCCACAGAGGCCAATGTACACAGCTGGCTGAGGCATTTAATTGTAGGGTGGCATGAGGCTGCACACTCATGTATTAGGAGGCTTTTTAGTATTGGGCCGGCATAAGGCGGTGCGCTGATGCACAAGCACAGGAACAGAACCACAGGACAATGGTTAAAACACTGACCAATGGTGCAGGGATCAGGGGTTCAATCCCCCAAAGTGCCCAATGGACAAGGCTGGCTGAGGCATTACATATTATGGGGAAGATTGCTTTAGGAGGCATTTTATTTTTATTTTAATTATCACTACTAGCAAACGCACTCTCAAAGCGTGTTAACATAAGGCGCCCCATAAGGCACATTTTAAAGTGCACTGTCCGCCAAGGCACCCTAGAATGTTGCTTATAGGGCACTTTATAGGGTGCCGTATGAGGTACCGCAAGGTCAGAGTACTGGTTTTGATGGCAGCACTGTGCAATTTAAGGAATGAAAAGCATAAGTAGGTGCGCTGACATGCAAGGAGGAGCAGCAGTGGAGCACAATGGTTAAGGCAGTGACTGCTGATACAGGGGTCATGAGTTTGCTCCCCAGGGTGCCTAAAACGTAAGGCTGGCTGAGGCATCAGCTTTGCCATGTATGTTTTGTTTCCTGCAGCACTTTATTTTTATTTTATAAATTGCTGCCAGCAAACACACCCTCACGTGCCTTAATTGAAGGTGCCATATAAGGTACCCTATAAGGCACTCCATAGGGCACATTATAAAGTGCACTGTCCGCCACGGCACCCTAAAATGTCCCCTACAGGGCACCCTAGAAGTTGCATCACAGGATAATGTATAGTGCACCTTACATGGACGGGAACCATAAGGTGCCCTATAGGGTGCCCTATAAAGCGCCCTCAGAGGCACCTTATGGGTACAGTACGCTGAGGGTGTTTTTTGCTGGCAGCAAAAATTTACATTAAACAGAGATAATGCTTTGGGCAGCCCTATCAAATAACCCCACTGCAGGTTTGAACCCATGACTTCTAATTTAACAGGCAGTGAAGTAACCATTGGGCTACAGCTCTACAGCTACAAGCAAGTCCCAGGCTGGCTGCAGAGAGCCTGCATGTCACCACACAGATAGTCTGTTGTGGTCACCAGGATAGGGTTAGCACACCCGTACCCATGATGCACTGCACATGCAAATCAGCTGTCCACAGATAAACACAAAATGGGGAATGCACCCCCACAGCACCTCGGCCTGGTAGGGGGAAGTGACCATGTGCACCCCCACAGCACCTCAGCCTGGTAGGGGGTACTGACCATGTGTTTTACTGGCACAGAGTAGCTACACACCGTCACATTGTGCGGGTACTGTTCTCACCCTGAGGGTGCGGTGAGGCGCCCATCACCAGGTCCACAGCACCTTCCATGGCTGAATGAGGCTATGCCGAAGGTCCACAGCAGTGTTAAACTGTGAGATAGGTAGTTTCTGCAGAAACACCTTGGATATCTCTGTCTGTCTCAGTCAGGTGCAGCCCCCCCCCATGGACCCCCAGGTGGGCCATGCACCACCCCCCCCCCCCCCCCCAGGGCCAAGGGCAGCAAACAGGGCCCTAGCAACTGGGCCCCAAAAGGAATCCCACAAATATCACATGAGAGAAATACTATATAGCACTATGGTGGTGCCTTGCTCCTCATTATGCACATTGGCAGGCCAATGCTGGCAACAGTGCTGGCAGTGTGGGCTGTGGAAGGTGTTAGCAGCCACCACACTATCTAGACAGACACACACTCCGACACCTATGCCAGCATTGTGCTACTATAGAGGAGTTCAGCAGCCATGCCCACCACACCAGTCCTGGGCACAGTACAGGCATGGTTATGGTACGCAATACTGTTGGGGGTCACTCCCCAGGGTGGTAAACACTGTCAGAGACCAGACCTGAAGCACACACCGCAGACATCAGAATGATTGTTATGATGGAGCTCAATCAGCAAACTGTGCTTAACGTAGGATTTCTATCTGCCAGTACTCATAAGCAAACGTTTGAGAGCTGTGTACCGTATACCCAGGTGTAGGGTGGCATTGCTAAGGTATGCAAGTGCTAGTATTGGGAGATGCACGCAGGGCCCAATGTCCTGCCTCTCCAGGAGGTATTGGCCAATGGGGCCTGTGGGTGTGGGTGTGGGTGTGTCTGCCCCTGTTGGCTGCTGCTTTACGCCAGAGGTTCCCAACTCCAGTCCTGGTGTGCCAAACACTGTTCGGGTTTTCATGCTGTCCCTCATGAATATGCATGAGCTACATCTGCATACCATGGGGGTGGTGCATAGATATGCAGCACAGGCATCTTTATTAGAGGCAGCATGGAACCTGAATGGTGTGTGGCCCTCCAGGACTGCAATTGGGAGACTCTGCTCTAGGTAATGCGCCTGTTTATGGTGTCTGTGCTCGGTGGGGTAAAATATAGGCGTATTAACCATGCGTATGTTCTCAGCAATAAAGGTTTGTCCTTACTATCATGGTTTAGTTGTGGGAAAAATATGTGGACTGGATTGGCAGTAGCCCCAGCTGGGCTTTGAACCTGTGACCTTCTAGTCTTGCACACACTGTCTGTGTGCACTGCACCACCATGTTGCCACTGATAAGCTGCATTCCCTGGGGAGCCCATGACTGTACATCCGACAGAGCCTGTCTGTTGCAGTGGACGGTGCCAGCCTGCACACGGCTAGGCCACTGTCTGCTGTGGCTAGCAGCCAATGCCCCCTCCACCACCTGTACCCTTCCGCCCACATGCTGACATGTCCTCATCTTGGAAAAAGCATATGACCTGATTGAGTTGTGGCACTCCAGGACTGCATTTGGGGGACTCGGCTGTGGGCAATGCCCATTGTTATGATGTGTGTGCGGTGTAGGGTAAAATATAGGTTTTTGAACCCTGCTTATGTTCTCTGCAATAAAGGAGTGTCTTTACTATCTCTGTTTCGTGGTGGGTAAAATATGGGGACTGGGTTGGCAGGAGCCCCAGCTGAGATTTGAACCTGTGCTCCTCTGGTCTTACAGGCACTGGCTGTGTCAGCTGCACCACACTGTGGCAACAGAGACAGTGTAGTCCCTGGAGATAGGAAACCTGGCCGAACGAGTCAGAAACCCTGCTCTGCACAATTTGACTGTGGGCTCATTCACCTTGTATGGTGACGAAAGGGCAAATAAACCTCAAAAATGACCTCTAAAAAAGGGGAAAAAACATAACCAAGCTGGCCAATAGTGATATCAATGGGCAACATTAAAAAAACACTCCCAGGAAAGCTCCAAAAAAAATAAATGATTTTTGGAAGGGTCTACGGAGCGTAGACCCTTCCAAAAATCATTTCTCTAGGCTTGAGGCTCTTCAACTTCTGCTGCAGCTTTACTCCTACTGACATCTCCACACACTTCAGCTGCTTTCTGCAGGAAGCTCAATACCATGGGCCATGTTCTGCTCTCACCTCCTTGCCTCGCATTGCCTATACATTGGTATTATCAGTCAACGTGAGCACAGCAGGAGCAGCTGGAGTTCTATACAGCCACAGCTGAAGTATCTGCCAGCTCTCTTGTTTCCCACAGTGACTCCAATGGGCTGCTTCCAGACCCTGCCTTCTGGGTCCCAGCATACCACACAAACATTTTCATGGGTCCTGTGGAAAGTAAGTCACTGACTCGGGTCTTTTCCTTCTGTTTACGCATTATTGGAAATCATTGGAGAGGAAAAAGGGAACATCCTGCTCAGAGTCTCACCATCCTTGTGAGCCTCATTGTAGGGTTACAGACGTTCCTTTTAATAAAAACAAATTAACATGTGACAACTTTTTAACATGAACACACTAACTTAATCTGTTAATTCATAGGTTAACATGCATTAAATCAATTTTGCCCTACTAAATCTTTTGAGATACACTAATGAACTGAATGTATGCTAATGAATATGTATCCTAACATTATCCAATAAAATGTAATTCTTACTGGCTGAAAGTCTTTAAAGGACCTATTTCATGAGCTATGACAATGTGGTAATGTGTGATGGTCATTGTGGAATAATGAAAGAGCAACAGGCTGATTTTTAATGGCAATAAAACTGAATTTATGTGTTTGGGAAGTCACAGCCTGTTGATCTACCATTCTTGTGAATATTATCAGCACAACTTTAACACAGAGATTTAGAAAACAGGGAATTAATTTGTACTTTGATTTGTCATTGGAATCACATATTAACCGCCTATTCAAAAAGCCTAAAGAAAAAAACTTACAGACATTAAAATAACATAATGTGGATCATAATAAACTTTGGAATCTGTAGTAAATCCAGTAACTTAAGTGGTTTTGAAAGGGCTGAATTATTCTGGAGATGGAGGAAGCCTTATAGATCATGGTCACAGTCTGTGATTGTGCATTGATGCATCTGGAAAAATGAGAACTTTTTCCAGCCATAGCAATTTACTTTCCCTGTGCAAATTTGAGATTTTAGGGGCCATTTTGTGTGGTATGTGCAAGCCTTTGATAGCATTCCACATAAGCAACCTAGGGATGGTCCCTAAAGTTACTGCTTGGGTTAGAAATTGGTTGAGTGGGAGGTGACAAAGGAAACAGGTAAATGGAGCTCACTCTGAGGAGAAAGAGGCTACCAGTGGTGTGCCCCAGGGATCTGTTCTTGGTCAGATTATTTTTAACATTTTTGTTAGTGATATTGCGGAAGGGCAGTCAAGTAAGGTTTGCCTCTTTGCGGATGATACAAATCTGCAATAGAATAGACACTTAGGAAGGTGTAGATAACATGAGAAGGGATCTAGCTAAGCTTGAAGAATGGTCTAGAATTTGGCAGTTGAGATTTAATGTTAAAAAATACAAGGTCATGCATTTGGGCTGCAGCAATCCAAGGGAGCAATCATAGTATAGGGGGTGAAGTATTTATGTCCACAAAAGAAGAGGGGGACCTAGGTGTGATTGTGTCTGATGATCTTAAAGTAGCTAAACAGGTAGAAAAGACAAATGGTGAAAGCTAGAAGGATGCTTGGGTGCATAGTGAGAGGAATGCCAACAAAAGAAAGGAGATGATAGTTGCCCCTGGTAGTCTTTAGTGCAACCTTATTTAAAGTATTGTGTGCAATTCTAGAGACCACACCTTCAAAAGGATATAAACAGGTTGGAGTTGGTGCAGCAGGGTTGCTACTAAAATGGTTAGTGGTCTTCATTATAAAGCATATGAGGACAGACTTAAGAAGCTTAATATGTATACTTTAGAGGAAAGGCGGGATAGAAGTGATATGACTAAGATGTTTAAAATACCTCTGTGGCATAAATGCACAGAAGGAGAGCCTCTTTCAATTGAAAGCAACCTCTGCTATGAGGGGAACATAGGATGAGGGTGAAAGGGGATAAACTCAGGAGTAATATGCGGAAATCTCTCTTTACGGAAAGAGTGGTAGATGCATGGAATAGTGTCTCAGTGGAGATCGTGAGATGAGGATAGTATCTAAATTCAAAAAGCATGGGGACAAACACAAAGGCTCTCTAAAGGAAAACAGGGGACTCTTGTGGTGGGTGATATGGAAGGGCAGACTAGACAGGCCATGTGATCTTTTTCTGCCATCATGTTTCTATATTTTACTAAAGACCGCTGACTCATTAACATGCATTTTCGTGTGTGGCAACTGGCAGCTGAGAATACTAACATGGATGAATACCAGCTACTGGCCACTAAAACTCATAGTAAGGGTCAAATTGTGCGCTAGGGAGGAAAGTTGGTTGGTTAGGAGAAGAGTGTTGGTATAGAAGCACATTGCTACTACTTTTGAGGTCAGCGGTAATGTGGTTTTTAGTGCCAGTGCACTTAACGATACCTCAAGCCACACATTCCGATGCTTAATCATGTGCTAACTGCCTGGAACTTGTTGGGCTGCACTTACCATGCATTAATTTGTGTGGTATGTGCAAACATTTAGTAAAGACAAGACAACTCCTATCTATTATTTTCCTCTCCACTTTTTCCTGGAATTCTACTAGACCTGTTTAGAATTATTTAAAAGGCCTCAGTGATGCATGGTGTGTTTATCATTACCTACCTCATCTTGCTAAAACACTTTCAGGCTGAGCTAGTAATTAAAGCTGGAGTCAGGTTCATGACTCCCATACATTTCTAAGCATTGACATTTTAAATGAGTCTTTCTGAAACAAACTATTGTATTGTGGGATAGTGAATCATTATTCTTTGATGATCATTATAAGGTTATCAAGGCTATGCTTGCTAAATAGACTGGATATTCACTCAGCATAAACCGACATTTTGAACATTTTTCAGTACACGTTATGATATAACAATTGCAAAGGGGGTCATTACGATCCTCATTTAGCAGGTCTGGACTTCCAATCCAAACATCCAGACCCACTAATGTCCAGATTGCACTGGTGGTCATAGAGCTCCCCGCATGTATAGCTAACTTGTGTGGGGAGCACAGTTCGTGGGGGGGGGGGAGGGGTGGGCCATGAGAGGAGCAAGGGCAGACGGTGGGTGGCAATGCAACCCCAGATGTACAGGGCCGATACTAAGGTTGGCCCTGTACAACTGGGATTGGCCAAGTAGATGGGGGACTGATTCCACCTTGGCGGTGGAATATGTCTCCCTGGACATCAGGGGACCGCAGAGCCAGATGATGTCAAAGAGGTGAGGGGGTGCAGGGGGATCCCCGCAGCCTAACCCTGGCCATGGAAGGCCGGATCAGGGGTTGGGCTGCTGGGAAAGAAGTTTATTTCCTGCAGCCAAGAATTGCGGCTACTGAATGGAGCTGTGGTGCCATGGCAATGAGATGGCCTAAAACGGGGCATGTCCCGGATGGCCAGTCACTATGCTGCGATTCTGCTCCTGCAGGGATGACTAGCCTCTGCGGGAGAAGAATTGAGTGCATCCCCGGCTGTCCGGTTGTCTGGACATCCAGACAGCATGGGGATGCACAACTTAGAGTTGTCCTCAAAGCAAATTAATTCTGGATACACATATATAGATGTATAGGAAATTTTCTTTGAGGAAATTGTCAGAAATTTAAATTAATGGTGAGTAGATGGGAGAATGTAAGTTGAGTCCTTTCTTGCCTGAAGTAAATGGGGGGAATGAAAGAAGACACTATAATAATCATAATAATAATAATAATCACCACCAAGGGATACTACCCTTTAGTTGCTGCAAGGGATGATGACTTGTAGTGGTGGAGGGGTTTGTGTGGTCCATTGATATTGAGAGCCATGTTGGTGATAGCCTACATAGCTTCCAGAAGGGTCACCCAAGCCAGACAGGTCTCAACTGAAGACCCAGACTAAATGTATCCTACAGCCCATTTACAATGGTAAAACTTTGAATTGTCCATTGCCTAGGCCAACAAGGATTGCATATGATGCTATAGCTCCTGGACATCAGATGATTGGGCTACAGAGCTCAGTTCTCTCTGCTAGGCAACCAGGGCAAGAAACTGCAAAGTGACTGAAAGGCAACTAAAATTAAAAATTTGGTCTACTGAAGAAATCAGGGTGATCATGAAATGCTATTTTGAATCAAATCCCTCAGTAAAGGGACTCCAAAAATGAATGTACTAGATTTGGAAAGAAAAGAGCCCAGATTCAACTATTACTGAATAAAGGCTTATAGACCAATGATAGTTCATACTAAGAACCAATGTCTTTAGAGAAGTTGAACTAGAAGCATTGAGAGATGAATGAAATGTACACTTAGCAAAAGCTGGACATGCATGAAAAGGGGCTCTCTAGATCAGTGATCGCAACCCAGTCCTCTGGGACTTTCAGGTCAGTCAGGTTTTCAGAATATCCATAATGGATATGCATGAGATAGATCTGCATAAAATGGAAGTAGTGCATGCAGATTTATCTCATCCATATTCATTGTGGATATCCCGAAAACCTGACTGGCCTGTGGGTCCTAGAGGACTGGTTGAAAACCATTGGCTCTAGATCAGAGGTTACCAACTCCAGTCCTGGAAGGCCAAACACCATTCAGGTTTCAGGCTTGCCCCTAATGAATATGCATGAGATACATTTGAATACAATTGGGGGCAGTGCATGCAAATGCATATCATGCATATTTTATTAGGGACAGCCTAAAAACCTGAATTGTGTTTGGCCCTCCAGGACTGGAGTTGGGAACCTCTGATCCACCAATGGAAAGGAAAACCAAACATTACAAGAAAATTATTTTTCTAGGCAAGAAAAATATCCATTTGTGGAGATGAACAACTTTAATGAAAGGCAAAAAGATAGCTGAAAACCTCATAAAGTATCTGAACTGATAGCAAGAATAAGACAGCTGGTCTTAAAGAAAACAAACAGGAGTCTTATCTGAGATCCTTCAGAACATGAACAATGCACTAGAACTCATTCAGACGTCAACTATCTAATGCATTGTACTGTTTATGTTGTCACTAAAAACCTTGGGCATAAAATTAAGGAATGAAAACAAAACAAGAAGGGCAAACCTAAATAGAAAATTTTCTTGGAATTAAAAGTCAAGAAACTGTGGTCTGAGTTGAGCAATTTGAAAAACTAATAACAAGGGAAAAAATGAAAAACTGAAACTGTACCTAAAAAATGATTTAACAATAGAATCAAAAGCATAGTTGCATTTTAAGAACTTAAAGAGTTGTTGCATTATCAGGAAAAATTAAGCTGTATGTTGCTCGTGTAAACCAAAACCTGCAATTTAATGCAAATCAGATATCTAGGAATTCTGGCTCTAAACACCATCAACATGCAGACAATGAGCCCCATGCAGAAAGGGGCCCATCCGGCCCATCCTAGCATCCAAAATCTGGACAGGCTGGATTTGCACCTGATTCTGATCCCACGGGAGATAGACAGCCCTGTGGGATCAGAATAGGGTGCAAAGGGTTTGGACAGACTGGATGTGCACTGATTCAGGCCCTTTGGATGCCCCGCTTCTTCCCATTCCATCCTGCCATGGCTGCATGTAGCCCAATGCCTTGGTTCCTATTTCCATGGCACTGGGACTCCATGCAGGAGCTGCACTCACCCCCAAACCCAGAATAGCTAGCTTTCCCTGCCACCCAACCCTTGAATGGGCCTGCTGAGGCCGGGGTCAGACTGCAGGGTATCTCCTGTGTCCTCCCTACCTTTTTTTTTTGGGGGGGGGGGAGGTCCACTGGCACAGATTGCCACACTCGGGGTGACTTATTCTACCTCTGAGGTGGAATAAGTCACCCATCCATTTCATCCAGCATGGACATACAGGGCTGCAACAAGTATTGGCCCTGTACATCCGGGGTCTGTAACATAATAACATAGTAAATGACGGCAGATAAACACCAGTATGGTCCATCTAGTCTGCCCAGCAATATGGCAGGAGTAGGTACACCCCTTCCCATGTCTTTTAGGGAGTAGGTGCATCCTTAACCCATGTCTTTGTTTAGGGGTGAACCTACCAGGAGCATGTGCACCCCTCCCCATGTCTTCCCCCCTCCCCATATCTTTGTTTAGGGGTGTACCCACCGCTCCTCCACACATCGCTCCATGTAGGACACCCCTATTTGTTGAGAAATTAGATGGTTCAGTTTTTTTTGATTTAATCTTGTTGCTGTAAAGTGATCCACTGTGTCTATCCCAGGCCACTTTGAATTTCGTCACTGTGTTTGCCCCCACCACCTCCATCGTGAGGGCATTCCAAGCATCCACCGCCCTTTCCAGTTTAAAAGTATTTCTGACATTGCCTTTTCAATTTACCACCTTGCAGCTTTTCATGTCATGCCCTCTAGTTTACAAATTCCCAGTCTCTGGAAGAGGTTTGTTTGTTCAATTATTTCCTCTTTAAGTATTTAAATGGTCTGAGAATCAATAACATATACTCCCCTATCCCTCCTCTCCTCAAAAGTGTACAGTATTGTAGGCTTCTTCAATCGTCTCTTCTCCAAAATCACTTTTGGTCACCTTCCTCTGAAACACAGGCTTCCATCTCTTTTTACAATCCTTTTGCAAGATACCGGTCATCCAAAAACGGAACACAGGTATTCCAAGTGAAGGCCCATCACCAGTGGACTTGTACAATGGCAACATAGAGCTACTCTTACCTTAACCTCTTCCTTTCTGCTGGTAGATCCCTCTTTGTATTCAGTCCCAGCATCCTCATCCGGCTTTTGGCCACCACCTTGTTTGCAGGCTGTTTTGCCACCTTGAGATCTGCCCAAGAAATAATCCACACCGAGGTCCTTTTCTCCTCGTTTTGCATGGTGCAACACCAACCTCTCGCCCACTATCGGTGTACATGTTCACTTGGATTATTTCTTGCTATCAAGTGCATGATTTACTGACACTTCTTCGCATTTTAAATCTTAATTGCCAAGCATTAGACCCATTCATTCTAGCTTTTCTGTAGATCTGTCCTCATGTTAAGACACCTCCCATGGGATGGATCGTTCCACTCTGTTGCAAATTTTTGGGTCATCTGCAAAAAGTACACGACTTTTTTCCATTCAGTCCTTAAGCAATATCACTCACAAATACATTGAACAAGTAGCTGAGTCTAGGAAATGAACCCTGAGGCACCCCAACTACAGTCACCTTCCTTTCATCTGAGTGAGCTCCATTTACTATGCACCTATCTGTTGCTCTGTCAACCAATTTCCTTATCCAGTTTTACCACCTTGGGACTCATGCCCCAAACTTTACTGAGATTATTGATAAGTCTCCTATGAGGTGACAGTATCAAAGGCTTTGCTAGAAATCCAGGTTAGATGACATCCATCAATGTCCTTGATCCGTTCTCTGGTAACCCAGTCAAAGCACTCAATCAGATTTATCTGGCAAGGATCATCCCTTGGTAAAACCATGGTTTGACTCGGATCCTGTAACCCGGCTGGTTTTGAGAAAGTTCACTATTCACTCTTTCAGGAGTCGCCTCCATTACTTTTCCCTCCACCGAGGTACTAGGCTTATGGGACATGTAGTGTTGGACACTTCTTCACCTCGTGCCCACTTTTCGTGCAGAGAGTATGGACATCAGCCATTCTCCAGTCCTGAGGAACCTCCTCCTCTCATGTTTCCAAGGATCTGGTTGAAAACATCCTTAACGGCCCTGGCAAGAACTATCTCTGGGGGGAGCCTCTTTCGCAGTATCTTGGGAGTAATATCCCATCTGGTCCCATGGGCCTTGATCCACTTTCAGTCGTGTCCTGCCTCTGGCCCCGCCCTGTTTTATCCCCCACTACATGCCTCCATCCAGAGCTCCCTGACACAGCGGCCCTGAATGTATAGGGTATTCTGTGACTGGGCAGCTGGTCCCCAATGGGCTAAGCAGGGGCCAGTTGGACATCTACCCAGGCGTCAGACCCCACTATTTGGGACTCTGCATCGACCGCTCAGTATGTCTAAGCCCAACAATGGAGAAATAAAGAACAGAAGAAGTGGGGTGCAATGGATTTGCCCTACAGAAAAGAAATGAAAAGGTAAAAAAAACTGGAAAAAATTTAAACTATAACCGAAGAAATGATTTTCAGAACACAGTCTAAGGAAAATCGAGAGACTAGAGCACACCTTGGAGTGATGAAGCTGCATGGATTTTGGCCTCAAATACCTAATCAGTATACATCAAGGCAATCTAGTGGAGGCAGTAGTCTAATGGTTTTAGGGCTCTGGACTTCGGGCGCACCAAGAAAATCCAGGGTTCACTTCCCACCAGCACACCTTGGGCAAATCCCTTGACAGTCCTCTATTGTTAGAAAAATCAAAGTTATCAATGTCCCTGTTTAAGTTACAATGTAAACTGCTTTGGAATTGAAATGATAAAGTAGGTTATAAAAAACATAAACTGTGCAGTGAAGCTTGACTCAGTTTCACATTGCACTACAACATGAAATACATTATATGAATCAATGAGAACTGGGGAGAGCCTTTTAATAATGACAAACAAAAGAACAACAGAGGCAGCATACCATGAAAAACTATAGACCTGCTCACCTACCAAGTTCAGATTTGCTTACTAGAATAATAGGAAATTCACTGTATTTGCATTTGAAGAAAAATTCCTTCTAATCCAATTGAAGGGAAACTGCAAAAACTCATTAGGAAGCAAAGAATCAGCTTCTTATTGATCAAGCATACTAAATGAATTAAAAATGAAGAGAAGTGAATTTAACTAAAATATGGCTGGATTGATGATAAAAATGCATTTGACTTTGGAAATTTTTGGCATTAGTAAAAATATCCAAGGTTTTTTTTTTAACAACAACCATGAAATCCATAAGAAAGTCAAGTTAATGCTTAATGTTTGTAGAATTTTGGTGAAGTCACATTTTCATCTATATGATTCAATCTCCTTACCCTTCCCTATTGCACACTTATTCTTATCATTTGTCTTGTTTTGTCCCATGGTGGTCTTAATTAGATTGGTAAGCTCTGACAAGCAGAGACACATCCTTATCTGATGTCTGCTCAGCACTGCGGTACACCTTATAGACTTA
The DNA here is from genome assembly GCA_033557465.1 of Ichthyophis bannanicus. Lineage (NCBI taxonomy): Eukaryota > Metazoa > Chordata > Amphibia > Gymnophiona > Ichthyophiidae > Ichthyophis > Ichthyophis bannanicus. The sequence goes on along the minus strand of CM066036.1, from coordinate 167,015,663 downwards.
TATAAATGATTAACAGTAGTCAAAGCAGTAGTATTGCTCCCATTGTATAAGGATGTTAAAATAAAGGCAAAGCATGGCTACCAGTTGTCAAAGCAAGCTAAAAACTCTCCCATCTGTTTTGACATGGATGACTTAAGTACTATATGGTAAATCAAAACTAGAATTGGATCTCGTTACTAAAAGGCCTTTTAATAAAGAAGCCTGCTAAATGGTCAATGTACATTTTGCACGTTGCTCATTGCCCGCAGTGACTCCTAACATATAGGCATTCACAGGCCTGCGTGATTGCTAAAGCATACATTCAAATATCGTCATGCACTAAGGGAGGTCAAGTGGGCAGGTGTAGGGGTAGATGGTGATGGGGCATAAGAGGAACACACTTGACACAAGCACAAGGGTAATTGTCCACATGCCCAGTTGCAATGTTGGCACTTCGTGTGGGTGCCACCTAATGATACCTCTATGGGATAATACTTTAGCTGTAACCATGTTAACTGTGCTGCGATGTAGTGTAACATTGGTGATTAACTGCTGTGGGCTACTGCAGGACATGCTGGACAGGTTAAACCAAGAGAGGCTTTGTACTTACCCTTGCGTTACAAACTTGCATTGTTATATAAAAAGTGCCCCTAAGTACTGTTCAGATATTTAGTGATGATACTCGGCAATATAATTTGGAGATGATTAAAGTGTGATCACTGAACTAAAAGAAAGGAAGAATCGTTAACTTACAAGAAGGTATTCAAGGCCTAAATGGAACAACCATCAGAGGCCTAAAACCTAGGGAAGGTTATACATATTTAGGCATCCTGGAAACATCATATATTTTGCACAACCAAATAAAAATAAATTAGGCATAGAATACTGCAAGCAATTAAGGAAAACCCTAAAGTCAGACTAAATGGTTGCAATACAATCAGCACTATCAACTCATGGCAATACCACTGATATGATATACTTCAGGAAATAGTCGCATGGACTCCGAAGGGCCTTGTTAATCCTGACCGGCATAATAGAAAACTGATTATGAATAATGCCTCCACCCGCATAATGATGTTGATAGATTATATCTTCCAAGGAGAATGGCGGCCAAAGGCTTTCACAAGTAAAACAAACAAAGAGGAATGAAAACGTAACAACTTATTATTATTATGGTTTATGGCTTATTTATAATAGTTTACATCAAGGCAAGCAAAAAACTTTATTGAAGGACATTCAGAAAAAAAAGGGCTATTTGAAAAATTTTAATCAAAGAAAGAATACTAAAAGCAGGAACTGGAATCGAGGCTGGAAAATTGGAAGAATATAGTACTCCACAGGTAATCTTTGAGTAACACAGACGGGAAACTGGATAACAGCAGAACATCAGTGGTTTAAGTTTGATCCAGTTAAAAGAGAAATTAAAGGCACGATTTGCACTGTCCAAGAGCAGACATTTCATATTGTAGGGGCAGTGGCATAAACTACACAGGCCCCTGCCTAGGCAGGATCTACAAAATGGAAGTCAGCTGCAAAAATTGGAAGTCTGTACCAACTTGAGAGAGCTGTGGCAGAGCTAAAGATGCTGACATCCTGTATAAACAAGCTGAATCTCAGGACCTGAGATAAGCTGGCCATTGTCTTGAACTGGAAACATATTGATGGTATTTGCTTCTTGGGGTCCAGTATCAGAAACTGGCCTATTATAAAGTGCACTAGCAGCCCTGACCAAATTATGACTTTTTATGTGAATATTCCATACCTTAGAGACAATCTGTGATTTGCTGATCCAAGCTCTCGGATACCTGATCTAGGCCAATTGTTCTCGAGCCACACCTGCAAATTGACTAGCCACGTGGTCAGTTAGGACAGGTTTTCCTAAGGCCTGCATGAGAGACATCAGGGGGTCTTCATTCCTGAGGTGTGCTGTAGCCTTCCTTTCTTTGTCATTTTGGGTCTTGGTTCCTGACCGATGCTGATCAAGAAGATGCAAAACCATCCCTAAAACCTTTCTCTTCATCTCTGACTGTATTCTTCTGTAAATGTGAGTCTCTCTCTCACCCAGACTCTTTTTCTCACTCTGAAGCTGACCTGTGCTGCCTGTCGGCCCATAAATTGCAAGGCACCCTACAGAAGAACCTTATAAAAAATTATCTTACTTGTGGGAGTTAGCTAGTACCTTATTGACATGGCCAGTGGTAATTTGGGGAGAGGATGATTGTATTTTCTAAACTCTAATTGTCTAATTTCACTGGCCTGTGATGTGTCTCTGTAATACCTGATACTCCTCTGGAACAGAATCTAATAAACAGATTTTTAACCAAACTTGTTAAAGCTTATTCATATACATAAGAGGTGCAGTTATGAACTTGTCCAGAGCAGCCATAAATCCAGAGTTCATAAATATTTTTTAGTTCCTTGCTGCTTCCCACAATATGAATGTCATCAAGGCAAAGAAAGAAAAGACCACAGATGACAGTAAATGTCGACTGTGTAAAGAAAAAGATGAAACTGAGGACCACATAATCAGCGGCAGCTGCAAAATTGCTCAGCCCGTCTACAAGCAAAGATATGATCAAGTGGCAAAAATTTTACCTTGGTATTTATGTAAGAATAGGCTGGCCAAAACAAAAGAATTACTGGGACCACAAAATAACAGAAAAAGTGAGGCAACACAGAGTAGAGTAGCAGCCTAGTGGTTAGGGCAGCAACCTGGGCTCAGAAAAAAGAGTTTAAGTCCCACTAATTCTCCTTGTGGACTTGGGCAAGTCACTTAGCTCTTTATTTTTTTCAGGTACAACCATAGATTGCAAGCTCTCTGGGGACAGGGACATGCCTAATTGCAATTCACCTTGTTCTTCTGGAAAGCTATGAGCTAAATAAACGATAATGCAAATATTTTAAAATACAAACTGACCACTTCCTAGACACACAATACACCTGATATTACAAAATAAAAAACATTATATTCAAATCCCCATCACATGAAATATTAAATTTCCTCATGCCTATCTTCAATATCTTTCCACTAACATACTTCTGCATCTGCTGAAAAATTCCATTCATATTACATTTTCTAAATGCCTGTAGAAATAGATAAGCTCTAAGCATCGGTGCAGTTTCATAAGGAATAATGACAGTGGGGGCAGGGAGACAAGTTCCCCATTTGTGCCTGCAACATTTGGGGGGAAACTGCCCCCCATGCTCCCCCTCTCCAATCCTACACCTATGGCTTTAAACTCTGCTAAATACTGTAGAAGAATATCTGACATTATTTTCATATTCTCTGGTAAAGCATTCCACATCCAGGAGCTACCATGGATACAATTTGTTCCTGTAGTATTCTAAAAGTGCATTTTCTGTAAAAAAGGAATCTAGCAACATCATATTTGCTGATCATAAAGTCAGAATAGAGTGATACATTTGCAGAGTGGATGATAAGCTCCACAGTGCTTCCAACTGCAGAGCCTTAAATATCAACATGATTATTTAATTGATAACAAGTGCAGCCCAAACTAGACGGGAAATATGTTCTGATTTCCCTATGTCGGTTAACATACGTAAAGTTATAGTTTAAAGTTATACTGTGATTAAAAAGGAAGGGCCACGGCGGTGGAGGGTGCTGTTTCTCTCTACTTGGTTGGCCAGTCCGACAAAAAGATTTAAGAATTTTTCTGGTTTCTTTCACTGAGTTTTGAGGTTATTTGGTTAACAATACGTGTCACAGAATTCTGAACAAACTGTAGAGAATGAAAAAACATAATCACGATAGGCCTAAATATAAACTATTGCCATACTCCATACAAGAAATCACAAGTGCTTATATCACAGTTCTCAGATTCTCAAGAGACAAATAAGGTTTTAATCTTCTAATTACGCACAACCTATACTATATAATGCCTGTTTAGTAACTAATTATATGAGTGAACATATTGACAATTGCGTTATCATAGGTTATTCCCATGGCGCGATTTGATCTAAACAGGAGCCAGTTCAGATTGATCCCACCCACTGCCAGAACTGAGTGGGTGGCCAGCACGGCATGTGTTTGCTTTGTCAACGCCGCAAACCCGGCCTGCTGGTGGCAACTGCAGGGCACCAACTCTCTGGTGACCCAGCAGCCCCCGATCTCCACACCTGCCAGTGATTTGACGGCATCGGGGACTTTCCCACAATGCCAGGATCCCCCAATGCCGTTAAACCACTGATGGGTGGGTGGGTATCCCCACCAGTGCAGTGCCAGCATCGGTTGCCGTTTTTGGCTCAGTTTGGCAAACATGGCCCTTGGCAGGAACCAGTTCGAATGAAATGGGCTGAATGGGCCGAATCCCACCACTGGTTATCCCCATAATCCAAGCCTGAAGAGAAATTTTCACAATCTGATCATCAATAATATTTGTGTAGGAAAATCAGAGGGGATATAATTTTCTGTTTTAGAAACATTTACTGCCAACTGCTAATCTGCTGTGCTTCATCCAAAACTCTATAGCAATGAAACATAAAAAATTGTTTCAATGTCTCATCCATAGAAATGGTGATGGGCACATAAATGGTTGAAAAGAAGCAAGTTTTGACGTATGGATGTGGTACGATCAAGAGACAGCAATATTGAAGATAAAGAACTGGAAAAGATTTACAAATTGAAATTGGAAAAATTTGGAAAAAGAAATCAACTGTGTCTGCCATTCTCATTAGAGCACTGGAAGCCACACTATAAGAACGTAAGAAGAATTTTGACTTCCTGAATTAAAGTGGCTTGCTGTCGCTGCTTTAAGTTAAACTCAGATAATCAATATTGACCACTGGCACTGAATATCGAATATGCCTCGTTGGAGATTTAGCTAACCGGGCACATTGGATATTCAGTGCCAGTGACCAGTTAGTTAAACCAGCTAAAGTGAGGCCAGCCATTTAAGTTTAAGTTAGCAGACTGGTTAGGGGGTTAATTTAGAAACCTTATTGACAATTTATTTCTGTGTTATAAGCCATATACAAGTAACGTATTTTCCGGCGTATAAGACGACTTTCTAACCCATGAAAATATGCTCAAAAGTCGGGGGTCGTCTTATACGCCGGTATATGGCGGTATACAGCAACTTTCTGACCTGGACTGGGGAAGCTGACTGACGCTGCATCCCGGGCTCCTCCCCTCTCCCTGCCAGCCGATTGATTGGCTGCTGTGCTTCAGGGCCTCCGTCTCCAATGTGACTGCTATGGGTGCAGAGGCTGCCGGGTTTTCGGGCTGCCGTGCTCATGTGGTCAAGGTTCAGTATGGGGATCTTTATAGATGTGGTGGCTGCTTCAGGATAGTTTTTAATTTGTGGGTTGTTAGGTTTTTTTGAGTGTACTGTTAACACGAGCGGTGGCAGTTGGGGGATAGGGGAACGCTGGTGCCGGTTGTGCTGAGGATTGTGGCAAAGTGGTGTTTGCCCTGGGGGGTGGACTTCTCTGCCAGGGCAACGCAACCTGTCAGAGTGCTACTGCGGTCTTCTGGGTCTCTTGGACACGATCTGGAGTCTGTATTTCAGCGGGGCAGCCACCATTTTCTTTTGGCAGGATTCTGGAGCACCCGAGGTAAGAACTGGAAGAGGGGTAGTCTTATACGGCGAGTATAGGCCAAACCCTATATTTAACAGGAAAGTAGGGGGTCGTCTTATACGCCAGAAAATAGGTATATGTGTAAATCACAGTCACATGTAAATAGCCATTTTAGAAAGGAACAAAACAGCAAAAAAAGGATACCTATGCAACAAAAATAAAAAAAATAGAGAAATAAGGAGTGGGGAAGCAAAATTAGCAGCGACAAAATTTATTAAGCCTAACATGGCCGTGTTTTGGTATATTGTGCCTGAATCAGAGGAAAGATTATAATGCCAATGAGTGGGTTAAAATCCATGTGGACATGACAGAGGCATGGCCTGGGTAGAACCAAAATCTAGACATGTATTTTCCCTTTCATTTAGAGAATGCACATGCAGACTCAAAATAATATACATCCAGATTTACGCCTGCACCTGGAAAAGAACAGGCATTTCAAAAGTGCTCATTTTGGCCATTCCTTTAATAGGAGGGATTAAAGGATATCCACCTTAATCCCCAATATTTATTTCCCCCTCTGAATTTGTTCTGAAATGTCACCACCTACATGTATATGAACATATATATATATATATATATATATATATATATATATATATATATAATGTATATAAACTTATATAGATGTGTGTTTGAAAGTGTTCAGAATAGTGTAGAATCAAAGGCAAAGGTAAATTCTGCTGAAGATGTGGCTGCTGGAGAGGTCAGATGAGGGGCAACATTAAGGGAATAGCCTGCTGTGCTAGCAAAGCTGAAAAGTAAACATTTAGGGGATATGCAAATCACTGCCTGTGCTGAAGGAGCAAGGGTAATATTTATACTTTGTTCCTTATACTTTTGAGTAATGTTGTTCTAATTCCATATTATGTGCTTCTAGATCCATATTCTGTGTTCACTGTAAAGCCCTGTTGAACTATGTTGTTACATGTAAACTGCTGTGATTTTTAAATACAACGGTATAGGAAATAGCTAAATAATAAATAAATGTTTGCTCACATTTATATCTATTTTTAGGATGTAACTTTTAATCTATAGGGAATAGTGTAGGGGAATAAAGTATACCCACTACTAAACAAAGGGTGGAGAAGTAAATACTGGGGGGGGGGGGGGGGCGTAAGAAATTGCTCACCCTAAGAGAAATGGTATCACTTGGCACTGGCACCCAAAGTCCTGTGTAGAAAAGAACTTAGAAAACAGTTACCTGGGATTTAGAGGGATCAAGCTTCTTTAGCTAAAAGAGCTTAACCCTCATCTGACAGAGAAGAAGGAATCTCCCCCTGTTCTTCAGGGCCATCTTCCTGAAGATGGTGCTGAAAAGTCTCCTGGGAGTCTAGACAAACTCAGAGTGAAGATAACAGCAAAAAGCCTCCTACAGACCCAGTCAGGGGTAAGAATGAAGATGGGGGTAGATAGTTTCCTCCCAACCCAGGGAGTAGCGATGGCTGCAGAGAGACTCTTGATATCTTAATCCTGGTTTGGGAGTCCAGCGGCAGATCAGCTCATTGGGAAACTGCAGCAGCAGAGAATTCAGGAGCCACAAGGCCCAGGAAGGGCCTAGTGGCAGATCAACTTACTGAAGAGCTATAGTGGCAGATCAGCTCCAGAGGGAGCTACAATGGAGAATCAGCTCCTGGGGGAGCTGCAGCAGCAGAATCAGCTCCAGGGGCAGAGTGATGGTGCCAGAATCAGCTCCATAGAGAGATGCAGTGGCAATCAGTCATTCCAGACTAGGAGCCACAAGGCCCAGAAGTGACCAGAGGTAGATTAACTCATTGGAGAGCTGCAACAGAGAATCAGCTCCAGGGGAGCTTTAGCAGAGAATTAGCTCCAGAAGGAGCTACAGCAGCAGAGAGTTCATTCCGTTCTAGGATCCAAAAGACCCAGGGAGGTCCGTGGCAGATCTACACTAACAGCTTTGCTACATCCTCCGGTAACAAATTCCAGTTTGATTACACGTTGAGTGAAAAATATTTTCTCTTATTAGTTTTAAATAGGTTACCCTGTAGCTTCATTGCATGTCCCCTAGTCTTTCTATATTCTGATGACATAAACAATCGATCTACGTTTACCCGTTCCACTCCATTCATTATTTATAGACCTCTATCATATCTCCCCTCAGCCATCTCTTTTCCAAGTTGAAGAGCCCTAACCTTTTTAGGCTCTCTTCATAGGGGTATCTTTCCATCCCCTTTACCATTTTGATGGCTTTTCTCTGTACCTTTTCTAATAACACTATATCCTTTTTAAGATATAAAGACCAGAATTGCACACAATATCCAAGGTGCGGTCTCACCATGGAATGATACAGAGGCATTATATTATCATTTGTTTTATTTTCCATTCCCTTCCTTATGATTCCTAGCATTCTATTTGCTGTCTTGGCCACTGCTGCCCACTGGGCGGAGGGTTTTAACATGTTATCCATGATGACGCCTAAATTTTTTTCCTGGGTGGTGGTTCCTAATGTGGAACCTTTCAACGTGTAACCATAGTTTGGGTTGTTCTTTCCTAGGTGCATAACTTTGCACTTGTCCACATTAAATTATATCTGCCATTTGGATGCCCAGTCTTCCAATTTATCAAGATCCTCTTGCAATTGTCCACAATCCTCATGGGTTTTAACAATTTTAGTTTTGTGTTATCTGCAAATTTGATAACCTCACTCATTACCATTTCCAGGTCATTTATGAATCTGTTAAAATGCAGCGGACCCAGCACAGATCCCGGGGGTACCATTTTGATGGTTTTTTCTCTGTACCTTTTCTAATAACGCCATATTCTTTTTAAGATACAACGACCAGAATTGCACACAATATTCAAGGTGTGGTTGCACCATGGAACGATACAGAGGCAGTATAATATCCTTTATTTTCCATTCCTTTCCTTATGATACCTAGCATTCTACTTGTTCTCTTGGCAGTCACTGCACACTGGGTGGAGGGTTTTTTAACATGTTATCCACGATGACGCCTAAATCTTCTTTCCTGGGTAGTGGTTCCCAATGTGGAACCTTGCATCGTGTAGCCATAGTTTGGGTTGTTCTTCCCTAGGTGCATAACTTTGCACTTGTCCATATTAAATTTCATCTGCCATTTGGATGCCTAGTCTTCCAATTTATCAAGATCCTTTTGCAATTTTCCACAATCCTCTTGGGTTTTAACAACTTTAAATAGTTTTGTGTCATCTGCAAATTGATAACCTCACTCGTTATTTCCCTTTTCCAGGTCATTTATGAATATGTCAAAAAGCGGACCCAGCACAGATCCCTGGGGTACTCCACTATTCATCTTTTTGCATTGGGAAAATTGGTCATTTAACCCTACCCTCTGCTTTCTATCTTTTAACCAGTTCCTGATCCACAATAGTACACTGCCTCCTATCCCATGACTTTTTAGTTTTGCCAAAAGTCTCTGATGAAGGATCTTGTCAAAGGCTTTCTATATGAACTGACTCACCTTTGTCTACCTGTTTATTCACACCTTCAACAAAACATAGCAAATTAGTAAGACAAGGTCTTCCTTTCTAAAGCCATGTCTCCCATTAAGCCATAGCTATCTACTGTCACCACTCTGCCAGCCCAAGCGGTAGGAACTGGTATTGCTTGGGCTCTGTGAGGGTGGTAGTTGTGCCTTCGCTGATACAAATCACAAACAAAACTTCTTTCTAAGTTTAGGGCTTTATTCCCCGTCCCATGAGGTTTCTTCTTCATCTTCTGGTAACAGAAATTAAGAGCCTACTTTGGCATACAACAAAAGTTAACTGAACAACAGAAATAGCTTCCTTCAGCTTCCAAACTTTAAACAAAAGAAAAGAACAAAACAGCCTAACTGTTTCAATACAGATCCTTTCTCTCGTGGCTGGTAGTACAGCTCACGTCTGTTTGGTTAGAGAGTGAGTGAGATGCAGCATGCAGCTTCTAACACGGGAGCTAAGGTCACCAAATAAGTGTTTATCTTAGTGAGAACTCTGACTCAGTTACAGTTAGAGAACAATCCATTAATTCAGGAATTTCAGTTACCTCTGAATTTTCACACTCCATCAATACAGGCTCGTCAGCATTTTCATTCTTAATATCAGAAGTAGAAATGAGAGTATGGCTGGCTTGGCTCGGCACCCAGGAAGTTTCTTTCTTCCTCTGAGCTAGTGCCTCTCTGGGAAAATACCATATAACTTTGAGTTGAGCTTTTCAGAGCTCTGCCCCTGCTGGTATCTTAGTAGATAGCTCAACTCTCTATTTGCTGTGCTAGTAGGATAATTACGGCAGGCTCTCTGCCTGTTCAGCTCTGGCCTTCGGGACTCAGCTGAGCTAGATTGCAAAGCTTTTGATGGCGTTTTTCTAGAAGCTGGGAGCTCACAATGATAGGGAAAATCTTCAGCTTTTCCTGGTAAGTAAATCCCTCTTCTCCTAGGATTTTTATGACCAGAAGAAAAGTTATTCTCAGCCTCTAGATAGCTTGTCTTTATGTGGCTATTTCTATGCTTCCAGGGTTTCTCCCTCTCAGATAGCAAATAGCCCTTACATTCACTCCTTGCCCCGGTACCTGCTACTGCAGTCTTCCCACACTTCTCTTGTCTTCCATGCACATACACGCTATCAGGCTGCTGACTTCTCACTGTTTCACACAGGTCTCTGGATTCTCTCCAACCTTCACGCTGGCTCCCTTGTTGCTTCAATGACTCATTCTCACTATCTTCCTTGCTTTCATACCCACTCCATGCTTTCCACGGCTTCAACGGTGTTCGCTGCAGTCTCTCTGCTTGTGACCTTTGCTGTCTCAACTCCTCTCTCCTTCTAATTGTTTGGGAGTCTATTTTATCCTCGTGTCTCCTGACTCCACCTCCACTCAGCTGAACTCTATCAGGCAAAGCAAATTCCCTTTCTTTACTACCTGGGTGTGTCTTCATGGGGCTTATGCACGTGTGCCTAGGTTGTCTATAGCAACCATCAAACATTCCTTTGTTTACCTTGTCACTTTTTCTGTGATCATTCATACTGATCTGCATTTTCTCGGGTTGCCCTAGGTCTACCTTGTGACACATTCCCCCCCTTAAAATATTACTTGCTGCCACAGTTTCTGGTGGACAGCAAGTAATCCGAGAAAGCGCATCCGCGTTCCCATGCATCTTTCCCGCTCTGTGCTGAACCTCAAAATTAAAAGCTTGGAGCCCTAAATGCCAGCGGGTCAATCGGGCATTGTTATTTCTCATTAAATGCAACCATTTTAATGGAGCGTGATCGGTTACTAATAAAAATTTTCTGCCAGTAAGGTAAAAACATAGAGCCTCAACAGCCCATTTTATAGCCAAACATTCACGTTCTATCGTGGCATAATTTTTCTCTGCCGGCGAGAGTTTTCGACTTAGGTAAGCTACTGGATGTTCACTCCCCTCGAAAACTTGGGACATCACCGCCCCCAACCCCATGTCTGATGCATCTGTTTGTATGATGAATGGTAAGTTAAAATCTATACCCCGTAATACGGAGGCACTGCATAACTTCTCTTTAAGAGTTTCAAAAGCTGTCTCTGCTTCCGGGGTCCAACGAATTTGGTTTGGCGCGTTCTTCCTCAGCATTTCTGTGAGGAGAAGGCTTTCCTCTGGAAAACGGGGTACAAGGCGATGATAATATCCTATTAAGCCTAAGAAACTTCGCATTTGTTTTTTTGTTATGGGCCTGGGGAACTCTCGAACACTGTCCACTTTGCTAGCTAGTGGCTTTACCAGATCCCTGCCTATTATGTGACCCAGATATTTTGCTTCCCTTGTAGCAAACAAACACTTCTCTGGGTTTAGTGTAAGGCCCGCCCTTCTCAACGCTCTAAGGACTGCTTCCACCCTCGTGAGGTGTTGTGACCAGGTTTGTGCTGTATACCACTATATCATCCATATACGCGAGAGCGTATTCATGGTGGGGTCTCAGTACCTGGTCCACGAGACGTTGGCATGTAGCCGCGGCCCCGTGTAGTCCAAACGGCATCCGCCTAAATTGGTATAGCCCAACCGGCGTGGAGAAAGCCATTTTGAGTTTTGAGTTCTTGGTTAGCGGAACCTGCCAGTATCCCTTACTGAGATCTAACGTGGTTAGATACTTCGCCTGTCCTAAACGGTCCAGCAGGTCGTCTATGCGTGGCATAGGATACGCATCAAACTGTGATATGTCGTTAATCTGGTGGAAATCTATGCAGAATCTTAAGGTTTCCATTCGGTTTCGGAACCAACACTATGGGGCTGGACCATGGGCTCCGAGACTCCTCTATGATGCCCATGGCCAGCATTTCCTTAACTTGGGTAACAACTTCTTGTTTTCTCGTCTCGGGCATTCTATACGGACGTTGTCGTATGACTCGTCCGGGTGGAGTAATTATCTTGTGTGTCACGAGATGAGTTTCGCCGGGTAAAGTGGTCAGGACGTCCGAGAATTTCGTCAATAGGTGCGCTAGTTCTTTTTGTTGCTGAGGGTTCAACTCAGAGCCTACCTTAGGGGAAGTTTGTTTTTCCCAATCCGCCACTTGGGGCCCTAGATCCTCCTCGGTTCCTTTCCTCCCCAATGGCTGTTAAACTTTTTCACCTCTCTCGTCCCTGTAGCACCAAACCCGCTCTCTCCTCTCTCAGTGGATGGTAGTGACGATACTTCCTCCACTGCCGGAACCCTACCCGTTCACAGATTAACTGTGCAATCCTGTCTCCCTGTTGTACTTTGAAATCGTTTATCCCCAAAATTGAACAATAAGATTTTTACGGGACCTCGATAATCGGGGTCAATAACCCCTGCGCCAATATCTATAGAATATTGCACTGCTAAACCTGACCTCGGCGCTATTCGCCCATAGCATCCCTCGGGTACTTTAATTCGGATGCCGGTGTCTACCAGTGCTTTTCCTCCTCTTTTCACAATAACATTCTCCACGCTAAAGAGGTCATATCCCGCAGCCATTATAGAAGCCCTTTTCGGACCTTTTGCTTGGGGCGTACTCTTGCAAACTGCAGGGTAAATTTTTGTTTCCCTGTTAATGGTGGTTCCTGAGGCGGAGATCCCTTTTTTTGGTGGTTTCCTCCCCGATAAGGGACTGGGGATAGCAGCCGCTATGGCTTCAATCTTTACTTCCTCTGCTATCACTGGGGGTTGTAATGGGAGATGGGACCAATATCTCCTTGGAGGCCTTTCTCCATCTCTTGGCAGAAAGGGATCCAATCACGTCCTAAAACAACTGCATACGGAAGTTTCGGTACTACTGCAATTAATATTTTACGCAGGGATCCTAGACCTTGTATGGCTACTTCATGTAATGGGTAGTGAGAAGCTTCCCCATGCACACATCTTATGTGAACTTGGCCCTCTACTGGATTCGAGGGGGATGACCGACACTTCTCTATGGTTTCCCATAAGTCCTGAGAGACCATACTCTGATCGGCCCCCGAATCCAGTAGAGCTAAGGCTTGTATCCCCTCTATCTGTATTACTTGCACAAACCCATCCGGTACTATTTCCTCTGACCCTGTTATGAGGGCAGTTTTAACCATACATTCCTTTATCATGTGACCGGGTCTGCCACATTTATAGCACCTCCTGGGGTTCCTATCTATGCTATCTTTATCGGGGTCATACTCATACATTCTACCTCGCGTATACTTTTTGCATTCATCCACCCCAGTCACACCTGCGCCTTTTAAAAGGCTTACATTAGAAGTATTAGCATGTTTGGCCTCTTTAAACACTTCAGCCATTTTGGCTGCTTCGTTTGTATTAGAACAATTTTGCAAGGTTAAGAATGTCTTCATTTCAGATGGTATTGCCAACAAAAACTGTTCTAAGATAATTTCATCTAATATAGACTCAAGCGTTCTGCCTTCAGGGTCTAACCATTTATAGGCTAGGCTTTTGAGCCTCTGGCATAAGGCTTTTGGAGTCTCATTCTCCAACATTATCGCCTCTCTAAATAATCTTTTGTAGTGCCTTGGGGTAAGACCAAGGCAATCTTTCACTGCCTTTTTAATTTCAGTGTAATTATTTGCCAAACTAGCTGGCATAGCCTTAAAGGCAGATAAAGCCTCGCCACTCAAAGTCATGGCGAACCGCATCGCCCACTGCTCTGCAGGCCATTTCAAGTTCCCAGCAATGCGTTCAAACGCCTCTATAAAGTCATCGGGATTATCTTCCCGCCCTAAATGTCTTAATGCAAGACCAGTGTTCATTTCTACTTGCGGTACTGTAGCTCCTTCTCCTTGAGGACTTCTTCAGTAGCGCAGTCATCGCCTCCAGCAACGGTCTTTGCTGTTCCTGCATAGCCGTCATGTACTGTTCTTGCAGGTGTTATATCATTCTGGCTTGCTTCTCCTGCTGCTCGTTCATCCAGGCTAACATATCTTGGGGATCCATCTTCCTTTTTCCTTCTTTCTGTACCTGAAAGAGATAAACAGAGAAAGACCCACCAAGTGCGGTACAACAAAAAGGTTTTTCCTCTCCCTTTTATAGCACCCTCTTTTCTCACGGTATCCTTTCCCCATCCACCCAGGCTACTAATACCTCAGTCTCCTGGCAGACTTCAGCATGTGAGAAAAGGTCTTTTCCACCGCTGGCCGCTCTGCCAGCCGAATCCTCCTCCAATAATGGTTTTTGGATCCAAACCTCTCTTGTTTTTTCAGCAATGTTCTTTTACTTTTTCAGGCAATTCCTTGTTATGCCCCCCGAAAAAGTATCCTGCCAACTACGCCATTTATGTCACCACTCTGCCAGCCCAAGCGGTAGGAACTGGTATTGCTTGGCTCTGTGAGGGTGGTAGTTGTGCCTTCGCTGATACAAATCACAAACAAAACTTCTTTCTAAGTTTAGGGCTTTATTCCCCGTCCCATGAGGTTTCTTCATCTTCTGGTAACAGAAATTAAGAGCCTACTTTGGCATACAACAAAAGTTAACTGAACAACAGAAATAGCTTCCTTCAGCTTCCAAACTTTAAACAAAAGAAAAAAAACAAAACAGCCTAACTGTTTCAATACAGATCCTTTCTCTCGTGGCTGGTAGTACAGCTCACGTCTGTTTTGTTAGAGAGTGAGTGAGATGCAGCATGCAGCTTCTAACACGGGAGCTAAGGTCACCAAATAAGTGTTTATCTTAGTGAGAACTCTGACTCAGTTACAGTTAGAGAACAATCCATTAATTCAGGAATTTCAGTTACCTCTGAATTTTCACACTCCATCAATACAGGCTCGTCAGCATTTCATTCTTAATATCAGAAGTAGAATGAGAGTATGGCTGGCTTGGCTCGGCACCCAGGAAGTTTCTTTCTTCCTCTGAGCTAGTGCCTCTCTGGGAAATACCATATAACTTTGAGTTGAGCTTTTCAGAGCTCTGCCCCTGCTGGTATCTTAGTAGATAGCTCAACTCTCTATTTGCTGTGCTAGTAGGATAATTACGGCAGGCTCTCTGCCTGTTCAGCTCTGGCCTTCGGGACTCAGCTGAGCTAGATTGCAAAGCTTTTGATGGCGTTTTTCTAGAAGCTGGGAGCTCACAATGATAGGGAAAATCTTCAGCTTTTCCTGGTAAGTAAATCCCTCTTCTCCTAGGAGTTTTATGACCAGGAGAAAAGTTATTCTCAGCCTCTAGATAGCTTGTCTTTATGTGGCTATTTCTATGCTTCCAGGGTTTCTCTTCTCCTCCCTCTCAGATAGCAAATAGCCCTTACATTCACTCCTTGCCCCGGTACCTGCTACTGCAGTCTTCCCACACTTCTCTTGTCTTCCATGCACATACACGCTATCAGGCTGCTGACTTCTCACTGTTTCACACAGGTCTCTGGATTCTCTCCAACCTTCACGCTGGCTCCCTTGTTGCTTCAATGACTCATTCTCACTATCTTCCTCGCTTTCATACCCACTCCATGCTTTCCACGGCTTCAATGGTGTTCGCTGCAGTCTCTCTGCTTGTGACCTTTGCTGCCTCAACTCCTCTCTCCTTCTAATTGTTTGGGAGTCTATTTTATCCTCGTGTCTCCTGACTCCACCTCCACTCAGCTGAACTCTATCAGGCAAAGCGAATTCCCTTTCTTTACTACCTGGGTGTGTCTTCATGGGGCTTATGCACGTGTGCCTAGGTTGTCTATAGCAACCATCAAACATTCCTTTGTTTACCTTGTCACTTTTTCTGTGATCATTCATACTGATCTGCATTTTCTCGGGTTGCCCTAGGTCTACCTTGTGACACTACATATTCAGTAATTTTGCTCTTTATAACGGCTTCTACCATTTTTCCCAGTACTGACGTCAGGTTCACCGGTCTATAGTTTCCCGGATCACCCCTGGAATCATTTTTAAAAATTGGCGTTACATTGACCATCCTCCAGTCTTCAGGTATTACAGATGATTTTAATGATAGTTCACAGATTACTAATAGCAGGTCTGCAATCTCATATTTCAGTTCTTTCAACACCCTTGGATTTTTTTGCTACAAATGTACTTGAAAAAGTCTTTATTATGCGTTTTTGCTTCCATAGCAAGCTTCTTCTCAAATTCTCTTTGCCTGCCTTATCAATGCCTTACATTTAAGTTGCCAGTGCTTGTGTTGTTTCCAGTTTTCATCATTTGGCTCTTTTTTTCCATTTCCTGAAATATGCTTTTTTGGCAACAACAGCCTCTCTGACCTCAACCTTTAACCATGCTGACAGTTTTTTGGACTTCCTTCCCCTTTTCTTAAAGTGTGGAATACAGCTGGTCTGGGCTTCCAAGATAGTATTTTTAAATAACACCCAAGCTTAATGTAAGTCTTTAACCTTTGAAACTACTCCTTTTGTTTTTTTTCTTAACTATTTTCCTCATTTTATCATAGTCTCCCTTTCGAAAGTTAAAAGACAGTACTGTGTATTTCCTTACCATCCCTTCTCCATTAATTAAATCACTATTGCCAAGTGGCCCCAACACCCTTATCTCTTCTTCCTGATTCGGCAGGAGTGCAAAATCCTCTCCATATTGGAGGAGAGCTTGGAGGAGACGAGCCAAGCTTACAGTCTCAGCAATTGGACAGAACTAGAAAATCTCTCCTTTCACAAGCAGCCACTAGTCCAGAGCTCCAACAGAGGGTGAGACTTGGGCTGGTGGTCAAAGGGAAAGGGAGGGGAGTTAGGAGACAGGTTAATTAAAATCCATAATCTTTAAAGGTTTAAGCTGTATAAGGTTATAGTTGGTTGTTTGAACTATCTTATCTCTGATCTTATATTGCTATTTTGCCTTACCTGCTTGAAGCACTTATTATAATATGGGCAGTTCATTCTGCATTGTTTATCACTGTTGTATATATTTTGTAAATAAATTGTAAATACTATTTAAGCCAAGCTTGTTCACAGCAGTGGTTTTTGGAGAGGTTTCCTGTTATAAAAGAAGGAAAATCCTACCTGCTAACACCTTTCTTCCCCAAGAGGACGCACCAGACGCCAAAATGACAAGGACCAATGGAACCCGCTCTCGAGGGGACTCCAACCAGGCTGGTCCCAGGCTCAGAAGTGCACCCAAGGGTGCCTTACATATAATCTTGTCAGTCATCAGAAACAGGGGAATGAGAAAGCCCTTCCTACCCTCCCTTAAGAACTTTATGTAATTGCTACTTCTAAGAGCTAGTTTTGTGTGTGTGAAGCAGAACTGGTTGAAAGGGTCTTGCTGTTAAAGGCTGGACCCAGGTTATTACTGGAGATTGGAAAGCCATTTGCTCTGTTGTTTAGGTGGCAACATGATCAATTAGGTCATCATAGGTGATTGGGCTTGTTCAGCTGAATATCTGATAGCCCATTGGAAGTTTTCATGATGTTATTGGATGAGAGTATCAGATGACCATGTGGTAAATTTGCTAAGGTGGTTTAAAAATGTATGGTTAACATTCAAAAATCTTCAGCAGTAATTTTCTACAGTTAAGAAAAAGGCCTTTTATGATTACTTTGGCTGCAGGCATGCAAAAAGTATATGGGCTGTGTCAGAAAAATAGCAGTTTCCCAATATTAAAAGCTAGTTTTTTAGTACTTCATGGCTGCATAAAACACATTGTACATACAGTACAGTGCTAGTCAAGCATAAGAAAAAACAAGGCAACGTTTCCACTGTATATAGCAATAAAATGTATTTCTGCATCAGTGCTAAACCAGTTCACAGTAATAACACATGCATCATTGACGTAAGCCGTCATGAATTGAACTTGTGCGATTAATGTTGTAATCTATGACTACTATGGGGCTTGTTTACAAAGCTGCGGTAGCGGTTCGCGATCGTTATCGGAGCCGCGACCCCATTGATTTCAATGGGGCCGCGGCTCCGATAACGACCGCGAACCGCTACCGCGGCTTTGTAAACAAGCCCCTATGTATTGTATGCATTACGTAACATAAATACTGTACAGTCCTCATTCAGTCTTCTAAACACCAACAAATGGAGATCTGCAAGTTGGCAGCTTTAGATAATGTATCAACCAATACATTTAATACCGAAATAAAACTGTTTAACAACGAAGTAAAAAGCAAAAAGCTATTACATCGTAAAATGAAAAGTAATTTAGTTTTATTGATTTGAATAATTTAAAGCAATATATTTTGTCACCTTCACAATTATATTAATGGTAATTGTAAGAAATAAAGAATAATGATGTTGATCATGTATAATGAAGCCTATATATGATGAAGGACATAAAGACATTTGTATTTCATAATTGTAAATTGTTGAATTGAAAGCTGGCTCCATAGTGCAGTGATAGTAAAAAAAATAGGCTTGAGTTCCAAATCTGACTCCTGTTCCAGTGGTTTGGACAAGACTTTCTTTTTGGTAGAGTTTGAGATTAACATGAATGGGCATGTATAATTATTAGTTTAATTTGAAGGAGAAGAGAAGTGAAATTTATCTCAAATGCTGTCTCTACTACCTCTCTTTTACAGAAAAAAAATAAATGTACTCTTTCTGAAACACACTCTCCTCTCTCTCATGTTCTCTCTCTCACATGCATTCTCTTTTTTTAGGCACATATTTATTTATTTACATATACTCTTGCTCTCTCAAACACACTCAGACACAGCACAATCGCTACTCAGTGTGCCAACTATGTACTTGCATGGGGCAGTATGATTACCAGTGAGCCGATCAGGCCAAGCTGTGAGGCAGACGAGCAGTGGGCGACACAGTCAGCTGGTCTTGGCCGCAGATAGTCAGCGGCAGACAGCAGATAGACAGGCATTAAAATCAGTGCGGACTTTAGAGCTCATGCGCATGCCTTATGTCAGAGACCATTAGCTAAGCGGTCAGTGGTACATCCTGCATCACAATCGGCTCTCTGAATGGTGGAGCTGTGCAGGGCAGGAAGTTTGTGCTGATGAATGAGAAAGAGAGAAACAGACTGGGAGAAGGCTAGTGGGGGTTGGGGCTATTAGAGAGAGACACTGGGTTAAACCTAATGGGGCCTTATAGAGAGAGAAACACTAGGGGAAGGGCTAGAGGAGGGGTATGAGAGAGAATGAAGCAGGCTGGGGGATTATGAGAGGGAGAGAAACAGACTGGGGGAAGTCTGGGGATTATGAGAGAGAGAATAAAAAACAGGCTAGAGGAAATGTGTGAGGTGATCATGAACGAAAGGGAAACAGACTAGGAGAAGCCTCTGAGGGGTTCATGTGTGTGTGTGTGTGTGTGTGAGAGAGAGAGATATACAACCCCATACAGAGCCCCTGACACTCCTAATGACAAACACACATACCCCATACACACATGCAGTATCTGACACTCCACATGACAAACGCCCACATACACACATGCAGCTCCGACACTCCCCATAACAGATACACATCCACATGCATGTAGCCCCTGACACTCACCTTGACATACACACAACCACACACACACACGTGCATGAAGCCACAACATTCCCCATAACTCATACATGCACATGCACATCTATACATCTTCCTACATGCCCCCTGACACATGCATGCCCACATGAAGACGCTGAGCTATGAGGGGATGACAGGGCTCTGAGGGGTAGACGGAGAGGGAAATACTGGATTCTGAAAGATGGACAGTGAGAAGCAAATGCTGGACTCTAAGAAGTGGACAGAGAGGATGAGGGATGGACTGAGAGAGAGATGATGGCCTCAAAGGGGTGGACAGATGGTGAAATTCAAATGGATAGAAAGATACATAGTAAAGAAAGACATGCAGGAAGGAGCTAAAAGGAAAAGATCTATATGTTAGAGGCAGACATAGAGAGGGAATGGAAGAAGACAAGGCGAGCAAGTAAAAATGGCAAATAGACAGCAGACACTAGGTCAAGAGAAGATAGAGTCATAGAAGAGAGACTGGGGCCATTATGATGGAAAAAATAAAATGCCCAGATAACAAAGATAGAAAAAAGTATTTTATTTTGAATTCATTATCTGGAATAGGTTAGCTTTGGGGAAATATGTATTGCTGATATCTGTGTTTTTGTTCAGATTAAGAGGAAATGCATTTCTCCAGTGTTGCCATAAATGCGGAGTTTGACTTTTTTAGGGTTCCCAGTTCAATTATTGTCTTTCTATTTCTAATTTGTGGTCCTTTGTTTTATATTTGGTGAGGGTCTGATTGGGATTTGTATGTATGACTGAGGTACAGCATTCCGTTAGCATGTAGTTTCTATGTACAGATCACTCACTCAGTTTTCCCAGTATGAAAGATGTTTGTGTTCTCTAAGATGCACTGGTTTAATAGCTGTAGTATTGCCATTTCATAGTAGGATTGGTACTGTGTGAGCCTGGTAAAATTTTGTTATGACAGGTTTGGTATGGAGTACGACTACTCTTTTTGCAAGGTTTTATAGTACTTCTTCATTTATATAGAAGTTGGCCTTGAAGGGAAATCATGTAGAAATTTGGTAGACTTTCTCTAACCCCCCACTGTACATGTAAATGATGCCCAGACACTCAAACACTTATTAAGTTATTGGGATAAAAATGACAGAGGCATGTGGCACTTTATAAACTGAGTCTTAATAAATTGGTTAGCCTATAAGGTGTCATCAATAAGGTGCTACCTACCTCTGTCACTTTTGCTACTCCAAACTAGGACAGTTACCTCTCAGAAGATTTTCATCATGTTGTGATAAAAGAGACGCTTGTGAAGGGCTCTACCGGGTGGGGGGCAGCACAGTATTCACTTGCACAGGGCAGCAAAAAGGTAGCACTGGTTCTGCTCAGACACATGCACATCAGTTGCCAAGTTACCCAGTTCCACGAGTGAGACTTTTTGGCCATTTCTTGTTTTAAATTTGCATTGCAATGCAGTCTGGTATTTGTAGTCCCTGATTGTATCCACTGAAATCAATACTGCAGGTCGCATAATGCATCAGGACGAGACTGGCAAAAACCCAGGACTAGCTTAAAATCTCACTCCTGGAATTGGGCAACTTGGCAACTCTGTTCTGTGTCCAGACAGAATTATTTGGTCTCGTTCTCGAGCGAGTACTTCCCAGTAAGATAATGTAATATAGCTCACTCAGTATAACATACACATTCAGTATTTTCTCATGTTGTTTCACTTCTTATTATTCTCAAGGTCTCAAACAAACCATAGCACTGATCTTATGGACGTTTTCCTCATTCCAATAAGGTGCCATCTTGGTTATTAATTCTCTAAATTTTCACAAAAATCTCCTCATTTTTGGAAGATTGGAAATGAGGAGATTTTTTGTGAAAATTTAGAGAAGAAATAACCAAGAAGCTAAGTATTTTATTTGTTGATGTAACTCTAAGAACTCTAAAGAACAGAAGGTCATTGATGTCAACAGGCACATTATTGGGACGAGGAAAACGTCCATAAGATCAGTGCTATGGTTTGTCTGAGACCTTGAGAATAATAAGAAGTGAAACAAAATGAGAAAATACTGAATGTGTATGTTATACTGAGTGAACTCTGTTCTGTGAGCAGTCACAATTTATACACATGGGGCACACCTTACATGCCAATATTTATGTACTCCTAAGCAGGCATAAACATCAGCATCCACAATCTAGGCACTATTACTGCAGGGTTTGTGCTAGTATTTTATAAAGACACACAGGTCAATCTTCAATGAATGTCTCTACAAAATAGACTAAAAAAGAGGTGCTTTCTCCCCTCTTCCACTTCCATTACCTGTCTCTCTCTTCACTCTCTTTCTCTCAGACACACACACACTTACATGCACTCATTTACTTTTTCTCTTAGACATACACAGACTTGTACACACACTCGCTTGATCTCTCTCAGACTCACACTCAATCACTTTTTTTATTCTCTTTCAGACAAATGCACACATTTCTACAGCCTACCATAGGCACAGTATAGTGGGTATGGGGAAGTATTTCCTCCAAATTGATCCTGTTGCTAAATCAGAATTGCACCCTTTCCCTTACAATATAACTTCCATACCCCTTCCCACTCCAAAACAAACAAGTCAATTACACCAATGGCTCCCTGCCCCACCTAGGACTAAATAGTGAATGGCGCTTCAGCAACATATATAGTTCTCATGCTTAGTTCCAAGACACTATGGGGGTCATTCCAAACAACAAATAGTGGGGATGTACATCCAATTTGGATGTATATCTCTGCTAATCATCAAGGCCCCTATTTCCTGCCCAGAACTCCCTGCACATACATAAGAGATGTGCGGGGAGCTCTGGATGGAGGTGGGCAGGGCCAGCGACGGAGAGGAGAGTAGGTGGGCTGGGGGCGGGGCACACAACCTGGATAAACAGGGCCAATTCCGGTCACAGCCCTATACATCTGGGTTCACCAGGATAGATGAGGACTTATTCCACCTTAGAGGTGGAATAAGTCCCCCACTGGCATTGAAAGATGGCACCATCGGGCCCCCACAGCCAGGTAAGTGGCTGCAGGGGGTTCCCCGCCACCTGATCCCAGCTTTGGAAGGCCCAATCAGGGGTTAGGCAGTGGGGAACAGGGCATTTTGTGTGGTGCGGGTGATTGGGGCTCCATGCAGGAGCCAGGCTGAGCTATCTGAGTAAATGCCTGGACGTCTGGGGTGCCGGAATCGGGACATAGGTTGGAAGTCCAGGCCCAATGCTGTGATTCTGCTCCCATGGGCCATCTAGCCTCCATGGGAGCAGAATCAAGTGCATCTCCGGGCCACCCAGATTTCTGGACGTCCAGATGACCCGGTCGTGTACCTACAGAATTGGCCTCTTTCAGGACCGTACTAAAAACTGTGCAAGCAGTGCGGCCACACAGGGTGAAAGCACAGAAGGGGGCACTGATATCATCACTGGGTTTCCAGGAAGCTCAAAAAGAGTGAGTTACTGCTTGTGGCTGGGTGGAAGGGGCACCAGATTCGTAAATCACATAGGGTGCATTTCTAGCTTGATATGGTACTAGCCTCTCTCTGGCTCAATTGCTCTTTTCAGGGCCCTGCTTTTGGATCCTGGCCCCTCCCACATTATCTCTTATCTACACCTGCTTTTGTATGCTGATCCCCTTATTCTCCTCTCCACACTCAACCTTATTTCAATTTTTTCCTTAAGAATTCCCTAGTCTCCTGCTGTTCTATTTGTCTGTCTTAGAAGACTGCAAGCTTTCTAGAGTAGGTACTGTCTTGTATGTGTACATGCACAGCACTGCATATGCCTAATAGTGCTATATAAATGATAAGTTGAAGTAGCTGTGATAGTAGAGCCTAGTCCCAGCAGCTTAATTCTGAAGCCTCATAGCATAGCAGAAACACATCTCCTCCCTCCCTTCCTGTAACAGTAGCTTGCCAACAATTTCTCTGGCCCCCAGTGCATTTCCATTGGCTGAGTCTCATACATTCTCTGCAGCCCTTCAACCCCTGGTAGTTATACTTTTGCCCTACGCATCATTCTGTAATAGGCTATAAGTGCTGGAAAAAGTGATTGTAGGTTCTGGAGAAAGGGAATCCCAACCATTTCTTAATGACACTTCATAGATATCTGCTTTTGGAGGAAGCTGTAGGTTAAGTCATACCAAAAGTGGTCATTAATGTTTGGATTATAGAAGTAAGTCAGTAAATCCTAATCAAAGGGTGAAAAGATAATACAAATATATTAGTGTCAGATCCTGTCAATCTTCAATGAATGGGCACTGGATCAAACAGAACAAAGTTTTTAAAATGAGCCATAATTCCAAGTGTAGAAAAGAGTTTGCAGGTAAACTCACCTTCTATGCTAGCTGTGTAAGGTCCCCCGAATTGTCAACTCATTTGCCTAGCAAGGGCCTGCAATGGTTGGCTGCCTTATTTGAACCATTCTGCTACCCTGGTTCTCTCTGTATCTCTGTTCTGGCATCTTACTGCCTATCTGTCTGGATGCTCTCCTCTTTCCTTTGTCTGTTCTTTTCTTTCTTCTTGATTACAGCTTGGACTGATCTTCTGACTTACAAGTTTGACTCCATGCTGTCTACCTTGATTCAAGTCAACCAAAAGGCCCTGATTTTGACCTGAGCCAAGCCTGGATTTATATTTTTGATTTTCTTATGCAAAAATTGGGAAAATCAGAACTACAAATCTGGGCATGCACTAGGGCAAAGCTATGACTATATCAGCCTCTTTGATTGATGGGATGAGGCAGAAATCCTACCCTGAAATCTAGCAGATGTGATTCCACCTCTTCTAGGACTTGACTGCTATTTGCTAATATTACTTTTGGTGATCTCAGGTATGTTTCTACCTTTTGGGGATCTAACAGGTATTTGTGACCTAGATTGGCCAATGCTGGGAACATAATACTGAGCTTGATGGACTTTTGGTCTGACCAATATAGCATATCTGATATTTTTATGACTCATCTTCTAAGGGTCTTGATTTGCTGATCACATAGCATAACCAGCACCTGCCAATTACAAATGGAAAGGTATATTCCTATTACAATTAATATCATATTTTTATTTTATGATTTATACTAACACCATGAAAAAATATCAGGACCAATATTCAGTGGCAGTGGTCAGCTTTTCAAAGGCCTGGCACTCCCACTTTAATTATAGCTGGATATTCCATGCCAGACCTTATATGGCATCTGGCGCCAAATATCTGGCCTTGCTGAACAGAGCGCTGGTTATTTGGTTAGAGTCTATATTCAGTCGCTAACCAGATATTTAAAACCGGATAAAGTTAGGACAGGCATTCACCTGTCCCAGCTTTTTGCCAATTAGCGGCTTAATAGTGCTGCTAACTCAGGGGTTTCCAAACCTGACTCCTAGCTAGTCAGGTTTTCTGGATATCCACAATGAATATGCATGAGAGAGATTTGTATGCATTGCCTCCATTGTATGCAAATCTGTCTCATCTATATTCATTGTGGATATCCAGAAAACCCAACAAGCAGGAGAGGCCCCAGGACAGGTTTGGGAACCCCTGTGCTAAATGGATAGCTGCTGAGACCTCCCCCACTCCGTCCACAGACCGCCGTGGATTTACCCAGACATCTTTTCTGTGGTCTGTGGCAATGTTCAATGGCACTATCCAGAGGATGCCACTGACTATCAGGATCACCATGATTTAACCAGTTAGCAGCTCCTGCAAACAAACTAATCCTTTTGAATATACCTCCCATATTGTTCAAAAAGACAAAATCAAAAGATCAGGGCTAAGAAAAGTAAGGAATATGGTAATAAAGAAATTGCCTTTTTTAGTCTAATTATCTGCCAAGATGATACAGTTAAATTATATTAAACCAACTTTATTATAAAATTTGCATTTTAAATGTTCTTGTGCTTGCTTAAGCCTAGTTTGAATTAAATTCTTAACCAAATTTTCAAAATGATATATTGAATGAGGTAAGCTTCCATAAGTTCTAGTGTTCTGTGCCATGAATAAACCCGTCAGCATAAAGCAACCAATAACTCCCTGTCTTGACATGATGTTCAGAACAACAAATAAATCTTCAGGATCCCAGCAGAGCTGGCAACTTCATTAACACTTTGCCTTGCCGTGCAGAAGAAGGGAATCATGCCATGGATTCTAATATTATATACAGAGGACTAGAAAGCTGAACTGTGTAAATGCCATTTTGGGGAGGGGGTAGTTACTAACATGCATTAAGGGAATTACACACAATTTTTGTCTCTTAATATGTGTTAAAGGGCAACATCATCTGTTATTTAACCCTAATGACTGTCAGTTTGTCACAACACATGTTGCTTAAAAATGAGATGCAAATAATGCAAATGCATGTAAGACATCTCTTTATTCCGCAAATTGAATAAAGGGGAATGTTGTAGTGGTTGATATGGAAGGACAGACTAGATAGGCCATGTGGTCTTTTTCTGTTGTCATGTTTCTAATACCATTTGTGATGAACTGCGCAAGCTACGTTATTCTTGGAAAAATAATGCTATTGTAGTTCCATTGATAACCTGATGCTCAAGCACCATTTGAAAGGGGCCAGTGCATTCCAAAAACAAGCGATCCAGCAGTTTCAGGTCCTGCCTCTCCCCCAAAAGCAACAACAATCCCCCTGGTCATATCCCCTACCCTCCACCTAAAGATAAATTCCAAGCCCTCTAAACAACCCCCCCCCCATTCCATTGTACCCCCAATTCTGACCTCCCCACACCCTCTGTAGACTATCTTGGGCCTATCTGATGGAATCCATAGTGGTCTAGGGCAGGGGTGGGCAAGTCCGGTCCTGGAGGGCCACAGACCAGTCAGGTTTTAATGATGTCCCTAATGAATATTCATGACATCTATTTGCATCCACTGCCTTCCATTGTATGGAAATACGTCCATGAATATTCATTAGGGACATCATGAAAACCTGACTGGTCTGCGGCCTTCCAGGACTGGAATTGCCCACCCCTGGTCTAGGGGACCCAGGAAGGAGTGATCCATCCTCATTCCTACCGGGCCAGTGCTAGTTTCAAAATAGAACCTGTGACCCCTAGCTGTAGTGTTAAGTACTACTGTTAGAGGTTAAGCTGCCATATAAGGGTGTTTTTAATGCACCAAACACTAAGGGGTATGTTTACTAAACCATCTTAATGTTCCCGGCGCTAGCTCCAGCGATAATGTGAAGAATGCCATATGAGGAGTGGGCGTTCCGGTCTTAAGGTAGCATTTCGGGTTATCGCGCGATAAAGTTCGTTATCGCACGATAGAGGGAGCTGTGACACGTTAACGCGCGTTAGCCTTAATTAGGCACGCTGACCAGCAAGCACAGCAACAGAGGTATAGCACAATGGTTAATACATTGACTGCTGATACAGTGGTCATGAGTTCAATCCCCCAGTGGGCCAAATGAATGATGGTAACCAAGGCAATTCCCTTTCCTGCTCGTAACAGTCCAACAATCTGTGCTGCTGAGGCAGTCATGAGGTTTAGCTGTAGGTAACCCTTCCCCCCAGCCATGAGGCTCTGATCAGCCTGACCCTTCCCCCGCAAGCCATGAGGTAATCAGCCTGCTAAGAAAAAGGCATTGAGATTTCACTAGGCACCCTTCCCCCCACTCCAGGTCTGAGCACAGTATCCCCTAGCCCAGAAACCAACAGACCAGAGCATACCGGTTTGGACAGGTCACCCAGGTACCTCCCCAGGGGCTGCTGATTGGTGGGCAGGAAATACCTGTGGCAAATGGGATTGTAGAATGAGTTTAAAACTGTACTGTATATAAGGCATTGTAGGCCGTCCCTCGGGGTTCAGACCCTTGTGGAGGTTGCTGGTATCTCTGTCTGATCCTGTGTGCACATTAAAGATCCTGTTTGCATTCCAGCCTGTCTGAGAGTTTTCCTTCTGTGGGTGAGTGATAGAATAAGAGCTTTTCAAAGCGCTTGCCATTACATTTTGGCGACCCAGATGGGACCCTTTTAAATTAAATTTAAAAAAAGCCTCTCTCATCACACCCACGGTGGGAAGACTACTGCTTTTTGCAGGATCGGGGCCTCCACCAGTCAGGGACCGGCCCCTCCAGGTGATTAACGGTCCTTGGCGCCCCCGGGCCACTTTGTGCTCGGAAGGACACCTTGATTTAACTGGACAGTCGGTCCCTGCGGTTGAATCCCCGATTGAAAAACCAGCTGGATAGACTGGCATCTATCAGAGTTCTGGTGAGTACTGCTACCTTACTGTTTGGGGCTAGTTCTGTACTCTATCTGTGAGTCCTGGTAATTTCTGGGAACCTGTAGCAGCCTGATCAACTGCACGAGCAGTCCTAGTAGGGGCCTTAGTGGCCCTGAAGCCATTGCTCGTCCTGTATCTGAATACCGGTAAATCTGAATAATCTGATCTGAAAATCTTTTAAAAGCGCTGCCGAAATATAGCACTTGATAAGCTAAGAATAGATCGCTGCTTCTCTTCTTTCCTTTCTGCTTGTGGGGAGTTATCTGAAGCGTGACTGCAAGGAGAGAGTTCTCTAATGTGCTGCCGCTGTTTTAATTTTCTGCTCCCCCATGTTAATTTCTGCTCCGATGTTAATTTCTGCTTCCCCATGTGCTCCGGTGTGGATTTACTGCCTTTCCCTGAACCCCCGATGTAATTTCTGTGCCCCGATGTTGATCTGTGCTGCCTCCATGCTTCCCATGTGCCCCGATGTTAATCTGTGCTGCCTCCATGCTGCCCTTGTGCCCCGATGTTAATCTGTGCTGCCTCCCATGCTCTCCTTGTGCCCCGATGTTGATCTGTGCTGTTTCCATGCTTCCCTTGAGCCCCGATGTTAATCTGTGCTGCCTCCATGCTGCCCTTGTGCCCCGATGTTAATCTGTGCTGCCTCCCATGCTCTCCTTGTGCCCCGATGTTGATTTGTGCTGTTTCCATGCTCTCCTTGTGCTCTGATGTTAATCTGTGCTGCCTCCATGCTGTCCTTGTGCCCCGATGTTAATCTGTGCTGCCTCCCATGCTCTCCTTGTGCCCCGATGTTGATTTGTGCTGTTTCCATGCTCTCCTTGTGCTCTGATGTTAATCTGTGCTGCCTCCATGCTTCCCTTGAGCCCCGATGTTAATCTGTGCTGCCTCCATGCTGTCCTTGTGCCCCGATGTTGATCTGTGCTGTCTCCATGCTTCCCTGGGCCCCCGCCAAATTTCTCTGCCTTCCCTGAGCCCCCGCTGAATTTTCCTGTCTTCCCCTGAGCCCCCGCCGAATTTATCTGCCTTCCCTGGGCCCCCGCCAAATTTCTCTGCCTTCCCTGAGCCCCCGCCGAATTTTATCTGCCTTCCCTGAGCCCCCGCCAAATTTCTCTGCCTTCCCTGAGCCCCCGCTGAATTTCTCTGCCTTCCCTGGGCCCCCGCCGAATTTATCTGCCTTCCCTGAGCCCCCGCAGAATTTATCTGCCTTCCCTGGGCCCCCGCCGAATTTATCTGCTTTCCCTGGGCCCCCGCCGAATTTCTCTGCCGTCCCTGAGCCCCCGCTGGGTTTCCTGCCTTTAAACCAAAAAAAATAAATAAATAAATAAAATGCTAACCTTTTGTTTTTTATTAAGTCGATCGCTTGGAAGTCCATCACTTCCCCTTTTCCCATCTGTAAAGCTGAGGGTGAATCGGTGTGGAAGAGCACGAGGAGGTAGCAGCCATCTTGTGGACACCACGTGCGTTTCTCTGCACTGATCTAGTGGACACCTCGTGTATTTCTCTGCGCAGAGGTATTGAGGGGCCCTGGAGTGATCCTGGAGCTCCATCTAGTGGTCATTTAAAAACTAGCTGTATTTTTATCCTTATGGTTAAAGTGATCCTGGAGCTCCATCTAGTGGACATTAGAAAATAGCTAGCTATATTTCTCATATTTCTAATATCCTCATGGTAAAAGTTAGATCCTATGATACAGCTAGAGAGAGTGTGTGTAATGTATTTGTAACAGCTGCTACTGAGGAAAGAGAGTGTATGAGTATTCGCTGCTGAGACGTCTCTGTTTTCTGTTTTCCCTCTTTCTTTTTCCCTTTGTGGTCCTGTGTGTTTTGTGCAACCAAACTCTGCCTGTTACCTAGATTATATTGTATATTGTATTCCCAGAAGTGAGATTAGAAAATTTACACTGAACATTGTGATTTGTAAATTGTGATTAGAGCATGGGGTCCGGAGGCTAAATTATAGTGAAGGAGCATCCGGACCAGTTCTCCCTATATAGATTCATGGCTGGCCCATATAGTTAATGTACTGTTATGTAAAAATTGCTAGTGGCTCTGTGTTTGTTAGAGTGTCTCTGTGTTTAGTTGTGACATTAGGGAAAGAAAGTTTTTGTCCAGACATTAGGTCTTTATATTTCAGGATTGATTTTGATACTCTATCAGTAAAAGATGGAGATATTGACGAGTCGCACCTGTATCCCAAAACAGTGAAAAACACCAGGTCTACTGATTGCAGGGAAGGGGACAGTTTGGAAAGGGGGGTGGGGTTTGCTGTGTGTGGACTGTAGTACTGGTATAGCATTGAAGGAAGACAATTGCTTTGTTTGATGCATATCCAGTTTCATTGCTATATTTCATGCATGATCAGTGGTCAGGGAACCAGGTGTTTTGGTCACACCTCTCAGCAGTGAGTGGGGGTGATTGAAACTGCTGAAATAGTTTGCATAGCTATAGAAAGATACTGGGAGGAGTTCCTTCTTCTAGCAGATGAATGGAGGCCCATTAGAGAGGACAAAAGAAAAAAATCACCTAGGAGTCTTTTCTCCTAGAGGACAAAGAACCCCAATTCACCTAGCCACACCTAGCCTGCAAACAATCCTCTTGTCATCAATTTTAATTGTAGAGTATTCAGCTTCTAGAACAATGAGGTGCCTCCTTTGAGCATCCTCAAATGTCTGCTGGAAGCAAACAAAGGCTGAAGAAAAATCCTTATAAGATCATGAAGAAATGAAGATTTTTTTTACTTGTCCTTTAAAGCCTGGATTTTATCTCTGGTACATATATTTGGTTTTGACTGCACATACAACTTAAGCAAGTAATACTTCTGCATGATATGCCATCTTTGGCAGTTTATTCTGCAGACAGTAAATGCTGTGCTGATGATTGCGTTCTTTCCTGCTTGGTACATTAAACTGCCTTGATCAACTGTATTCATTTTTCTGATACTACAATGATATTGCATTCCAGATATCCACCAACCTTCTTATAAAGTATCAGTTTCATGCCTGTTTGAACTATAAGATACAAGGTAATCACTTTGCCTTGTTAAGCTCTGTGCTGATGAATGATGAACAGGACAGTAACATCATAGGTGCTATTTAGAATAAATTCACCTGTCCTGCTGTATTTGAATTTTACATGTTGGTGTCCAGAGTTCAGGAGCACAATATATTATAGCACTGTGAGATACAAATCTTTTTAGTTTATACATTTGTACTTTGTTACCAAATATACTGGTAGGAGTACATTATGTAGAGGTCCAGTATACACAGCAATAAGATGAGTAAATATTAAATTTTGGAAAGGGGCTGATCTGAAATCGCTTGGTTCCCAAGTATATAGAGCAAATTTAGTGGAAAGATGGAACTGTGTTTCCCAGAAATATGGAAATATTTGTAAAAAATATTATTTACAAATATAATGATAACATTAACTTGAGTTGATTGGATAAAACTAAATCTTACTTGTCAGCAATGATCCAGGAGAGCTTTGAGAAAATGAGAGAGAGAGAGAGAGGGGCAGAAGGTGAGACGACAGCCTAGGAAAAAGGCAATAAAACGTGCTACTCCAAGTGTGATGATCTGGGCCACTGGAATTCTGACGGCTCTAAGACTCCTCGAGGACCCACAAGGCCTGAGAAAACACGAACCTTGTACATTTATGCCTCTGAAGAGACATGAATAGGCAGGGGGGAATAGGCCAAGAAGAACCCGAGGAAGTATTGCCATGAGGCCTATTCACAAATGCCTTGCAGGCCAAGAAGAACCAGAAGGAGTATCGCCATGAGGCCCAACCACCAATGCCTTGTACCCTCTTAGTCTCTCACCTCAAGAGGATCTCTTTTGACACCATAATTAATGGATAGCTTACATAAATCCTTGTGGACACTGCATTTTCAAGATCAGTCCAAGTATTTTTAAGTTTCCTACAGTACTCTCACTGGGAACCAGGTATACAATAGACTCTAGTCATACATGAGAGATATGTGGCTGTCATGTTAGGAGCCATATTTCTTTCTATTGGAATTGATGTATAGTTTTATATTGAAGATTGTTTAGACAGTCGCTATTTAGAATGAGCACCCATGCCAATCTAGAACTGCACCAATTAAGTTAGTGGGAAATGGACACTGTTTACAACAATACTATGTTTCTAACAATTGTTTTAGCAGCCTTGCCAGATAATGATACATTAGTATGGTATAGAAAAAAAAAAATTGAAGGACCTATGTATGTAGTTGGTGGAAAGTGTTGTGAGGGATAAAGTGATATATTAAGAGGAAGGACTCTGATGGACAGTAAACTGATGAAGGAAATTTAATGATGTGGAAGGACTCTGATGGATAGTAAACTGATGAAGGAAATTTAATGATGTGGAAGGACTCTGATGGACAGTAAACTGGTGAAGGCAATTTAATGATGTGAAGTGATGTATCTGGCTAATGAATATAAAAAAAATGATGAGCATTTTATTCAACTATGCCATCTCCAGTATCTTCAATTTAGGAAGTCATCTAGGCCCCACCACAATACTCAAAGATTGTAAGTAGGCACTTGGAGACAGACTGGGTGCACCTTGCATCCTGATGAGCTTTGGAAAAACCCCGCACTGACCATGTGGTACTTCCAGATGCTTTTTTTGCCTTACTTTTCCTCTGTGTGTCCTGGCCAGGCATGCAGAGGCAAAGGGGGATAAATTGTTGACAAATTCTCACAGACAAAAAATTGGTGTGATTCTAAAACTTGTCAGAATTACAGAACACGCGCGTGCACTTGTCTGATCTGTAAACATGTGGAGATCAGTCAAGGGCATAATGGAATATTTCCTACCAGCAAAGGAACCTCCAGTGATAATGGATCAAGGAGTGGAAGCAGGATCTGCTGACCCCCCAGTGGCGAGACCCATATACCGTTCTGCGGACCCCCCCCCCCCACGGCTGTCAAGGTGGCTGAAGTTGCTCCGAGGATCCATCACTCTCGTGTCAAGGCCGCTGCACCAGAAATTGTTCCAGCCTGGACTTCTGTCACAGTTCCAAACCAGCCCCTGCGCTTTGACACTTCTGCCCAGTACGGGGTTCTAACAGACTGCCGACGAACTCTGGACCACCGGAGAGACTGATTTACAGACACCTTTCCTGGAACCGGGATCAGACTGAGAAAAGGTGCCTTAGCTGATATGGACTTGCTTTCAAACAAGTGCAGAGACTACTAACACAGCAGTATTACTTGCCCAAACTGCTCTGAACATGACAGACCTTTGTATACGTAACTCTCTACTTTAACTTGTCCCATTGCTGTACCGTACATTTTAACCAGGTGCCTTTTTCCTTACAGGTTGTTTCCACCCTTGACACCCTGATAGAACGCAAGGTGGTTACCACTGTCATGGCCCCGTCCCAAATACAGTCCTCAACCGCCTCTAGCAGTTGAGGTCTCACTTAAAAAGGGGGGAATGAGGCAGTCATGAGGTTTAGCTGTAGGTAACCCTTCCCCCCAGCCATGCGGCAAGCCATGAGGCTCTGATCAGCCTGACCCTTCCCCCGCAAGCCATGAGGTAATCAGCCTGCTAAGAGAAAGGCATTGAGATTTCACTAGGCACCCTTCCCCCCACTCCAGGTCTGAGCACAGTATCCCCTAGCCCAGAAACCAACAGACCAGAGCATACCGGTTTGGACAGGTCACCCAGGTACCTCCCCAGGGGCTGATGATTGGTGGGCAGGAAATACCTGTGGCAAATGGGATTGTAGAATGAGTTTAAAACTGTACTGTATATAAGGCATTGTAGGCCGTCCCTCGGGGTTCAGACCCTTGTGGAGGTTGCTGGTATCTCTGTCTGATCCTGTGTGCACATTAAAGATCCTGTTTGCATTCCAGCCTGTCTGAGAGTTTTCCTTCTGTGGGTGAGTGATAGAATAAGAGCTTTTCAAAGCGCTTGCCATTACACTGCCAGCTAAAAATACCCACACCTCAGTGCCATAAACCAATGCACCTTTTAGGGCGCACCAGAAGGCACATCCTAAACCACCATGTCAGCCAAGGTGGGATATAATGTGCCCCAGAGGGCGTGTTGAAAGGTTGTCAACCCCCAAGGCACCATATTAGGCGCCCCATAAGCTGGCTGAATCTAAGGTGTGGCTAAAGATGCCCCAAGGATGTATGGGGCACTCAAGAAATGTTGGCCAAGGGCAGTAAGGTTCCCCAAGTTGAAAAGCAAGAAAGGTATGGGCCAAACACAGATGTAACCCTAACATTGCACAGAGCACCAAGGAAAGACAATGCACAAGTGATGGAAGGAAGTAGATCTGAGCTGATGGATCAGACAAATCTGCGTTCAGCCCATGTGGCAATTTGAAAAATGGACAAACATATCGGGGCCAGCTGTAGTGATGCACAGGGTGATGGTAATGTACCATGCAACAATGACAGTGTGTGGCGGAGGATGGGAAGATGTGTCCAGCAGAGGAGGTAGAGGTGGCAGGATAGGTGCAATGACAGGTGGACAGAGGAGTAGCAGTGCCATGCACAGCACACACAGGAGAGGCAACCAGGAACAGCTGCAATGCTGAAATGTGTACCAGTGCAGGACATGGGGTAGGAGCTTGCACATCAGGGCAGGATGGCACACAGCTGCCAGACACACATGAAGGACAGAAGGATGGTTGGCAAAAGCAGAACACCATCAGAAACAGCCACACTTTTAAACCACACATCAAAAGCATGTGGGAAGAAGTAGGCAGAACAAAATCAATGCAAAATACACACAAGCCAGGAAAATGCTGGAAAGCAATGAGCACAAATGCTCGAAGCTTAGCCAACAAAATTCCAGACCTGGAAGCCTTAATGGTGGAAACGAATTTGGACATTGTGGCCATTACAGAAACATGGTTTAATGAATCGCACGATTGGGATATAGCCATAGCTGGCTATAATCTATTCAGAAGAGACAGAGAAAATGGAAAAGGAGGTGGAGTAGCCTTGTATGTCAAAAGCAATATTAAAGCTACTGAAATGCAGGGAACATGGGGAAAAGAAGAAGCGCTCTGGATTGTGTTGGAAAGAGGAGATGGCACTGTCATCCATATTGCTGTAGTCTACAGACCTCTGACTCAAATTGAAGAGAGAGATAACGAATTGATTAAAGATATTGCCAAGATAGCAGCAAAGGGGGAAGCAATCATATTGGGTGACTTTAATCTACCTGATGTGGATTGGATTACTCCTTCTGCACATCTGGAAAGAAGCAAAAAGATTGTGGATGCTCTTCAAGATGCATTATTTAGACAAATGGTGATGGAACCAACCAGGGAAAGCTCAACACTGGATGTAGTGCTCACCAACAGTGATAGTGTATCGGATGTCTGCGTGAGTGCCCCTGTGAGCAACAGCGACCATCACACGGTGCGGTTTGAGATAAAAGCAATGGTACAGGCCAATCATAGCAAGCTCAAAGTCCTAAACTTCAAATACACTGACTTCAATAAAATGGCAGAGTACTTAAAGGAGGAGATGACGGGGTGGAAGGAGATAAAGGAAGTGGAATTGCAATGGGCTAAACTCAAGAAGGCAATAAATGGGGCAGCAGATAAATATGTAGGAAAAGTAAATAAAAACAAGAGGAGAAGGAAACCTATTTGGTTTTCCAAAGAGGTGGCTGCTCAAATAAAGGCAAAAAATGCAACTTTCGCAAAATACAAAAGCTTGCAAACAGAAGAGCACAGAAATTAATACAGGATCCAACTCAAAGAGTCTAAAAGATTAATAAGGATAGCAAAATCAAAGGCAGAGAAAAGGATGGCTAAAGATGTTAAGGGTAGCAACAAAACATTCTTCAGGTATATTCGGGAAAGGAAGAAGATCAGAGTTGGAATTGCAGGACTCAGAAGTGCTGGGAAAGGACTCGTGGAAAGTGACACTGAAAAAGCAGAATTGCTAAATAAATACTTCTGCTCTGTTTTTACTAAAGAAGATCCTGGAGATGGACCAGCTGTGACTCCCAAATGTAAAAATGGGAATGAAGTAGATACCACACCATTCACAGAAGACGAGGTGTTAGAACAACTTGCTAAACTGAAAGTGGATAAAGCCATGGGACCGGATGGGATACATCCTAGGATACTGAAAGAGTTCAGAGAGGTTCTTGCAGGACCGCTAAAGGATGTCTTCAACAGATCCTTGGAAACAGGAGAGGTTCCTCAGGACTGGAGAATGGCTGATGTCGTACCTCTACACAAAAGTGGTGACAGGGAAGAAGTGTCAAACTACAGGCCCGTGAGCCTTACCTCGGTGGCGGGAAAAGTAATGGAGGCGCTCCTGAAACAGCAAATAGTGAACTTTCTCAAAACCAACAGGATGCAAGATCCGAGGCAACATGGTTTTACCGAAGGACGGTCATGCCAAACAAATCTGATTGAGTTCTTTGACTGCATGACCAAGGAACTAGATCAGGGGCATGCGATGGATGTCATCTACCTGGATTTCAGCAAAGCCTTTGATACTGTTCTTCATAAGAGGCTTGTCAACAAGCTCAGTAGCTTGGGGATGGGTCCCAAGATGGTAAACTGGATTAGAAACTGGTTGACTGACAGACGACAGAAGGTGATTGTACATGGAGCTCACTCGGATGAGAGGAAGGTAATTAGCGGGGTGCCCCAGGGTTCGGTCCTGGGTCCAGCACTGTTCAATGTATTTGTGAGTGATATTGCTGAAGGACTGCATGGAAAAGTCTGTCTTTTTGCAGACGACACAAACATTTGCAACAGAGTGGACTCCCCTGAGGGAGTGGTTAACATGAGGAAAGATCTACAAAAGCTGGAAGACTGGTCTAATGCTTGGCAACTACGATTTAATGTGAAAAAGTGCAGTGTCATGCACTTGGGTAGCAGAAATCCAAGGGAAATGTACAAGATAGGGGGCGCGAGGTTGGTATGCACAGTTCAGGAGAAAGACCTTGGTGTGATTATCTCTGATGATCTCAAGGTGGCAAAACAGTGCCACAAGGCGGTGGCAAAAGCCAGGAGGATGTTGGGCTGCATACAGAGAGGGATTACCAGCAGAAAAGAAGAGGTACTTATGCCACTGTATAAGTCACTGGTGAGGCCTCACTTGGAATACTGTGTTCAGTTTTGGAGACCATATCTTGCAAAAGATGTAAAAAGACTGGAAACTGTTCAGAGGAAAGCGACCAAAATGATTTGGAGCCTGCGTCAGAAGCCTTATGAGAAGAGACTTGAAGACCTAAATATGTACACTTTGGAGGAGAGGAGGGACAGGGGAGATATGATTCAGACCTTTAAATACTTAAAGAGAAATGATGAACAAACAAACCTCTTCCAAAGACGGGGAAGCTGTAAAACTAGAGGGCATAACATGAAGCTGCAAGGTGGTAAATTGAAAGGCAATATCAGGAAAAAAATTTTCACTGAAAGGGTGGTGGATGCTTGGAATGCCCTCCCGAAGGAAGTGGTGGGGGCAAACACGGTGACGGAATTCAAAACAGCATGGGACAAACACAGTGGATCCCTTTACAGCAATAGGATAAAAACAAAATAAACAGTACCATCTAACTTCTGAACCATATAACGTCTCAACAAATAGGGGTGTCCTACATGGAGTGGTGGGTTTACCCCTAAACAAAGACATGGGGAGGGGTGGCCTGCACAGAGTGACAGGTGCACCTACTCTTGCCATCTTGCTGGGCAGACTAGATGGACTATGCTGGTTTTTATCTGCCGTCATTTACTATGTTACTATGTAACTGTGATAAGGGTACAATGTTCTAACAGCACAGATCTGCACAGATATGACTGTTACAGGAATGAAAAGTAGCTGTGCAGGACAGGCATACAAATGAAAGAGAACAGAGAGGAATCCAACCTATGACCATTAGCACAAATGTCAATGCACAAATCGGTAGGCTACACCACCAACATGAGGTCACTAGCAAAGGCTGCATACAAGAATACTGCAGGGCATCACACAAGAAGCCTGCTGGCTGCCAGGATAGGCAAATCTCCAACAGTAACCATGATAGAATGCATATGCAGATCTGGTGTGTACAGTTCAAATCACAGTCTGTAATTGGGACCAGAACCACATATAACTACATGCACACACACAAGGAAATGTTATGCAGTGAATACAGCTTGCAAAAGAGGAAGGAACCAAAACCCAAAGGGCAGCAGGGGATGCCCTGTGGAGCAGAGCAAAATATGGAACAGAACAGAAAAGGAGCATGTGAGAACTGAACCTGCAAACAGGTGTGCTACAGACTAGCTAAACCACAGCAATGCCAATCCCCAAACAGACTGCCTATGTGAACACTACAAAGAAAGAGACATATGTAACAGCTAAAATGTGATGGATAGGCAGCACAGAGGGCACACTTTGGTGTACAATGAAGAGGTGGAAGGGTGTGTGAATAGGTGATGAACCTGTAGTTAGCTCATGGTCAGGTTAGCACAACACAAAAAAAAAAACAACAACATGGGGAATCAAACCTGCACCCTATGGTGTTACAACACATGTCAGTAACCACTATCCCAAACAACCACACCAAGTGTAATGCAAAGATATTACCTCAAAGGGAATGTGTGTATGGGAACCTGTAACACCCAGTGATGCAGCAGACTGCTGGCAGATAGACAGCTGGCACCATACAAGGATGTGAGCACAGGTAGGCCATGTACATGACCAGGAAATCACTAAATACGTGTGTCAGTGTGTTCAAGCAGCAGCAGAGACAAATGTACATCCAACACATTTTTATTTTGGTTAATCATCAGAGATAGTGAAGATGCCGCCTATCATAATATTAAGGTAATTGGATAACAGGGGAGAAATCAAAAACACATTTTGCAGAGCAGCAACACACATGTTACAGAAAAGTCACTGGCCCGTCTACAGATGATGGGCAGGTGAGATAATGTGCATTAGGTGCATGGTGTGCAGTATGCATTAGCCCCCCACACCCCACATGTTGCTCAATGTCCCCGCCTGATGAGGGCCCAACACACATCAATCATGATCTGTTTATTAAAACATATCTGTCTTCCAACACAGGAGACACACAAATGAAACAGCCTATGTTGTTAAACGTAAGAAAGTGTAAACACATATATCAAAATATATGTTACAGCTGTCACATAATGCCTGATATAGGAATCAAAGCAGCAACAATTGTCAAATGCAAAGCAGCAACAATTGTCAAATGCAAAATGAGGATATGCTAACAGGTATCAGAGGCACCTGAACACAGAGAATTCAAATGAAACAAACTGCAAAAACATGCAGACATAGCACTATGCAGAAGGTCCCTTGCACTGGTTGGTGTGGATACAGTGTCTGTACACATATCACAGTACATGGAATGCACAAATGAAGGAGGAAAATGGACACACACACTGCCACACTCCAAATATATTGGGGCAATGTGAGTGCTGGAACCTCAGGGAATAAATAGGACTGTGCAGACATGCAATGCTAGGTTTGTAAACCAATGCATAGCCTCACATCTGTACAGTAAACAAACACAATAACCTGTATATAGAGGTGGAAAGAAAGGTCAAACATGTTACAGTAACCCACACAGAAGCCATATTGCCACACGCTGTGTTGCAACAAAATAGTCAGTCACATGCACATGCACCATGTACGTTGAAACATGATACAGTGATGCCACACATGCATTGTAACACCCTTGGTGAGTGCAAATATCAATCCAAGATGTTTGTGTGCAGTAAAGTGGTGTGGTGTCAAATACTGTGTCATGTTCAAGTGGAGGGTAGGCGGACATGGACAAGAGGACCTCTCCAGTGTTCCCCCTGTGCCACACGCATGGCTGTATGCTCGTGTTGAACCAAACAGATGAGCATATCCTGAGTCCCATGTCACACACATAGGCAAAACACAACAGCACAATGTCAGAAGGATACACAACATACAGCGACAATGTCAGTCCCAGCTGCACACGTGGGGACCAGTACGCAGTGTTCACAGTGCAAAGGGTGTCTGCAACCCAACAAGTCCAGTGAAGACTGTCCTTGAAACCCTGGACATGCATAGTCAAGTGTGACATCCCAATTTGCCACAGTACTGGAAAGGTCAGGTGTGTCTCCTGCGATGAACAGGACACCCAGCCAGAGCACGGCAGCAAACGGTGTATTGGACAGGCCTGTCATGGCCAAAGTAGCAGTCCAACAATAATGTCTATCCTAAGCATGTGTCCCCCTCGCAGAGGTCAAACATCCTATGGCACCATGTCCCAGGGATAGTTCCATGGTGTTGTTGTGTCCTCCAACAGGTGGGTGATGGTGATACCGGATGCCCTGTAGTAGATGTGCTTTGTGTGTCATCTGCCCTGTGTCAGAAGAGGATAAACAATGTATTGGTATGCTGCTTGCAACATCAGCCCAAATTGCAGAGAGTCAAACCTCAATATGTATGTAATGAAACGTCACACAGGCAAACATAACATGATCACAACACAGAACACAGTGCATGTTGTGGACATTTGGAATTGGAACCGCAAATGAGGGTGTCACATGGATATGGTCATGTTCATGCCCATGTTACACAGGCGTTTCACAGCTCCACCCCATGTGCATCAGCGTTTGTGTACAGAGACGCCACATGAAATGTCCATGAAACAAACAGTGAATCATTAACATGTAAAGGCTGATGTCATTTCCAAAAGACCAAAGGTGCAACCTACCGTGTGTCTATAGCATGTGTCTGTTTCGGTTCACCTGAGGCTCTCAAAGGCCACAACACATCACAGTGAAGGGAGAAGATGGCATTGAAATGCGTAGAATCACCATGTCCCCATATCCAGCAACTGGTGATGCATGTCCACATTATGGCGATATCTGTGATGCAAAAATGCTCTTGCACAGTGGTCTGTCAGCACACAAGAGATAGGTCAGCTCACAACATACAACACATGGCCACAATGTTCACAAGGTAAACAGCAGTAAGGTAGAGATAGCACAGCCACCACCGCTCCCCAGGTGTACAGACCCCTCACACCACATGATAATTCAAAATGCTTGCATGCTGTATCATCACACAGCCAACCCAAAAACACCCACCCACACAGTATGCTAAGGTAAGCATGCCAGCAGTAGCATACGGCCTGTATGTGCACAATTGGAGATAATTATTGGAGAGAAAGGCTTGTCAAATGCAATGATACACTGCTGTTGGCTGATGCTGCAATGTCAGGGAAGGGTGTACGTGCAGCTCACTATCCGAACACCTAGGACCTACACACACTCGCAGCTCTATTGTACATGTCCCAGAGACAGTGTTGGAGAAGATGAATTGGCCAGGAACACATGTGGATATGTGTGCTATGACACCGCCCGCCCCTTAACCTTGAGGGTTAAGGAGGGGTTGCCTTATGATGCCTTTGAGGCAGTTAGTTGTAGTTGTGTTATGCTTCGAGCAGTAAGGCTGGCAAGAGTTATTTATTTACATGAGGTTTATTTTTTTTCATGTGGCTCATATTGCCATTGTGCAGTTCAAAAGAAGATTACAGACGGTGCAGAAGTTTAAACCAAATAAACAGGATTAACTGAAACTTTGCCTAACTGGCTTTAAATGCTGTATTTCTTCACATTCCTTTCATGTGCTTTTAACATACAGGCTGATAACAGAAAAGTCCTTCACTAATGATGCTCAGGTTCTGTCAATCACTAGTAGTGCTCTAATTCAGTTTCCCTCCACAAGCTTTCTTGTGTCGGTCAAAGTTACGTCACTGTTATATTATTTCATATACCAGCACAATCCTCTCTCTGTTTAATTGCCTCTATCAATTAAACAGGTAGAACAGTCCATCATCATCTCATCATCATCAGCAGGGGAAAACACAGAATTATGAACAGAGTTTTCTTCCTTACAGCCAGTAACTGGAACACTGTGGTTAAAATTCTTCTGTTCTAAATAATCCTGGAACTCTTTAAGAAGTGATTCAGCATGAAACTTTTCTTCATTGAGCTGTCTTCCTGTCCCCTCGGTGAATGGGTATTGACTGAGCCTATTTATCTCAGGCTCCTTATCAGGTTTGTTTGCATTTGGAAAACAAACATGTGCTGGGCTTTCATTAGCTCCCCACCTTTCCCTGCACG
This sequence comes from Ichthyophis bannanicus, assembly GCA_033557465.1. Lineage (NCBI taxonomy): Eukaryota > Metazoa > Chordata > Amphibia > Gymnophiona > Ichthyophiidae > Ichthyophis > Ichthyophis bannanicus. The sequence continues at coordinate 166,973,911 of CM066036.1, read as the reverse complement.
TGGGTGCTGTACATTCAAACTTAGCAGTGCTAGGAGAATATTTAAAAGCATGTATATCAGCCCTGTCCTGGCTAGGTGACTCAGCTAGTTTAAAAGAATAATTATTGTCATTCAAAGCTTCTCTTTTCTGACACCAGCTGCCACCATCTTGACTGGCTTTGCTTTTAAAAGCAGAACATAGACTTTCTGGCTTTAGAGCATAAACTCCTCTTTCTTTGGGTACCTTATACAGGAGCTTCTCTCTTAGAAGATTCTTTATCCTTCTGCCTTTGTTCCCCAGCTCTGCCTGGTCCTGTAGCCTTGGGTTTCTCAGCGTTCTAAAGGAGCTCTGCCTCCAGCAGTTTCCTTCCTCATCTGAATGCTGCTCCAAGCTATCCTCCAGCTGCAGACTTAGGGAAATTATCACAGCAAGGAAACCTCCGTTGCTCTCTTGTCTTCTCTCTCTGGATCTCTCCTTGGATCCCCGTCTGGATCTGCGTCTGCCCGTGGATCTGCCTCTGGCTTTCACTTCCTGGTTCCTGTGTATTTAACCAGGTGCTTCTAGCCTGCACTGCCCGCCTCCCCTTGGGGCATGCCCAATCACAAGCCTTCCTACTCTCCTCCCTCGAGGTGAGCTGTTTTGCTTGATTGAAACTGTGTTTTTTTATTTCTGCAGAGAAATCCCTGCTTTCTCCTGCAGTACCGGCTTCTACCACCGGCTGCTCACTTGTATCCATCTGTTCCTGAGGAGCTACTGTGTCACAGTGCCAATAGCAAAATATGGGGTATGGGGGTTCAGGGCAAAGAGGTAAACAACAACATATGTATAATATGACAGATCCCTGCAGACATGTGCTCCCCCTGACTGTCGTCACAGACAAAGTAGCTGTAGGTCCACCTATCTCAGACTACTGCATGTTGGATGACCTACAGTCAGCTGTCAAGGCACCACAGCATCTCGTGGGTCACCAAGTATGTCCTGTGGATTGAGGAACACAAGAGAAACATACATATGTCATGTTGGAGCTGTGCAACACACACTGCACCTTCACGTCCTCAGCTCGCAGATCCCCCAAGATCCTTTACAGATTGACTGTGCCCCATCACACTGTACAGATTCCCCTCATGTTAACGTTATCACTGAAGTGTGTGTGGCAAACTACATGGGCCCGTACTCTGTCTGTCCCCTTCCCCACCTCTCTGCTGCCGTAAAACTGTTGAACAGATCCGTCTCCTCGCTACCGTGTCCCTGCTCGGCTCTAAGGCCGCAGTACTGTCCTGTGTCCCCCATATTGCTCCCCCTGCCCCTTCTGTGTGTGTTCTGGTGTCTCAATGGCCACTGCTTCCCCACTGTCAGTTCCTGTACAACAGGGGAATATCCAGGGGCTACTTCCTTATCCTCTGTCAATATACATTTCCTTGCTTTGGCTATCTCATCCCTTGACGTACATTACCAGCTGTGTGCTAATGAGTTGCAAAGATATGTCTCCACGCCTGAGTCATGTCTGCCAAACCACAGTCCGATGTCTGCTTGCCAACTGACATTGATGGCTGCATGTCATCCCACTGTGTGAAATCAACACAGGCAAAGCATGGATATCCTATATGTGCACCTAAACCCTCCCCTCCCATCTGAGCAGCTTTGTGTGTGTGGCCATACCCTCCTTTATCCTGGGTCCTCAATGTAGGTGTTGTCTTGAACTGCACTCTCCCCCCTACACACATACCCAGCTTGTAATCGAGGCTTGTGGTTCTTGTCTAGATGTCATCAGCTATATTTCCCCAGTCCTCCCTGAACACACAACTAAAATCCAAATCCACTCCCAAATCACCTCCCGGCTTGCCTACTGTAACCCACACTTTGCTGATCTGGCTTTGAATAATCTCTGTCTGCCTGAAAACATGCAACACTGCACTGCATGGCCTTTCCACAGCCACACACATAATGGCAATAATACGCCCCCTGTCAGGACACCTCACAGGTTCCCTATCCATCTCCACATCCATGTCAAGGCACACCTGCTGACCTATACATGCAGGTACACTGTGGTGTTGCAGTAACATCCCTTTTTGATCTCAACTACCAGTAATCCAACTACTACAGAGCATGTATATAGTGCTACATGTCACATGTAGTGCGACACAGAAACAACTAACACTCAGTCCATGCTCATCAGAGCATACCAACCAATCCATCATCTCATATTACAAAATGTGAAGCACACACATCTAGGCAACTGGTCCCATCTATGGGCCGCTCTCCGACTGTTGACCCCATACTACAGGCCTTTCACCTTGCTGTATCCAAAGCCTCAAACTAACTACCTGTGGGCTGTACAGCAGCCCCTATCCCAATCAGCCACAAATCATGTGTGACAGCTTAACACCTCCCCCAAGCCTAATACCCCGGCACACATAATCCACCTCCACCCGCTGTTGTGCCCTGCTCACATCCTCTGCGTTTCAGTCATGACTAGATTGTAAGCTGGGATGGCCAGGCAGTGTCTGTTATATGTCAGTGCAGTGTTGCATCTTACTGCTATTGGGATTCAAATGTTATCTAGTAGTAGTAGTACACACATATCTAAACAAATGTATGTGGCAACATATGCAGTACTTACATGAGAAGACATCCTCAATCACCTGCCGCCTGACTGCTGTCCCTTCACGTGTGTCACCACAGCCACGCACAGGAGGGCACATAGGATCATCCTCCAGATCCTCATTAATTTGGACAGGGATATGGTGCCTGAGAGCAATGTTGTGCAGGATGCAACAGGCTATAATGATCTCTGCCACAGTCTGCGGTTTGTATTGTAAGGCCCCGCCTGTCCTATCGAGACACCTGAAGCGACTCTTTAAAATGCCAAAGGTTCACTCTATGACAGAGCGGCTGGAGGCATGGGCCTCTTTGTAACTCTTATCTGCACGTGTCCGTGGTTGACGCACAGGGGTCAGCAACCAGGGGCGACACCCATATCCTGAATCACCTGCAGAAAGAAATATGGAACGTTAAAGCAGGAGCTGATGTCCAGCCAAATGGACACAAGTATGTATGTGCAAACCAAATGCACAGAACATCCTGACATAAACATATGACATCACATGATGGGACACCACAACTATGCATCAGCGTGTGAAGCTATGACACACAAAACAAGGGGTAGGTGTAGGGATTGCTATCAACATAATATGTAACCACGACACAAATGCTAGCATCCATTCTACCATCATCACATAGCACCGTAGCAAGGAAGAGCTGGAGGGCACAACCCCCCCCCCCAACATGATATCACACACAGACAATGAGACGCACACACAACTAGGAATACACCTCAAAGACAGACATGTGCACATATGGATAATGACACAGGATCATCATGTGCATGTCAGAGATGAGAAATACCCACTCAGCAGTATACAGTCCTCATACTGACCTGCTTCAAATTGTCTGAATAGTGCCGAGTGATGCAGGATATAGGAGTCATGGGTGGACCCTGCAAACCTAGGGACCACATTCAGAATATACATATTTGCATCACATACAACCTGAACATTCAGGAAATGGTAGTGTTTGCGGTTGTGGAACACTACCTCCCTGTCTCTAGGCGGGACCAAGGCAACATGTGTGCAATCAATAGCTCCCATCACGTGTGGTATCCCGGATAATACCTCAAAGGCCTGTTTCAGGGTCCCCCACTGTTGCCTAGTGTTGGGAATGGCAATGTAATTCCCCACCAGGCTGATCATGGCACGCAGTACCTGGTGGAGACAGCGTGAGAAGGTGGGGCGACTCATGCCACCCACTGCAGCCACAGATGACTGGAAACAGCCAGAGGCAAAGAAATGTAGGGCACCAAGGAGCTTCACCAAACCCGGTATGGCATGTGACCGACCAGTCGGGGGGGCTCGAGTTCAGGTCTTAGATCCTCATAGAGCTCCCTAATAGCCCCTGTGCTCAGGTGGTAGAGGGAGATGACCTGGTCCTCATGCATGCCCTGGAGCTGGGCCCTGGGCCTGTAGAGGCGAGGCTGGTGAGCATGCAACTCTGCACGCCTCCTGTGCCGTGCTGGCACAGCCCCTGCCTGGCCTGCCCCCACAGCTGCAGGTCTGTGTTTCAGCAGGACTAAACCCATGCCCTGTGCCTCAGCCCCATGGACACCATCTCCCCCATCAGGCAACCTCAGCCCCTGCTCATCTCCCACTGCACATGCAGCAACCACAAAGCCCGCCATAAACTCCGCCCCTCCAACTCCTCTAACTCACTCTAACACACTCAGCTCACCAACCAAGCCACACACCTCCCTCACCACACACCAACCCAGCCACACTACCCCACCACCACTCACAAACCCAGCCACTCTCCATGACACACCTGCCTCCAACACTCTCCTCACTTCACCAACAACGTGCGCCTTCTCTCCCTCGCCTACACAAACCCCTCAACGTGAACCAGGTGTGCAGGTGTATTTATAGGATATTTTATGTTGCACGTGTTGTGCATGCTCCACAGTGCGAGCATGTCTGCTGCGTGTGTAGCGCATGCGCCACAGATACGCGGAAGGTGCATGTGCAGGACACCATGTTACACATGTGCATGTGCTGCGTGATGTTAGTTGCATGCGCCAAGCCTCGCGCTCACGCACAGTGCATATGCGACATGGGGTTCTGCGCATGCAACTTCCGTGTCTCCATGGGGCATGCACAATGCATGCAGCAGACCCCCCTCATGCTGGGGTGCATGCGCAATGCGCGCAACATAAAATGACCTATAAATACACCTGCACACCTGGTTCACGTTGAGGGGGTTTGTGTAGGTGAGGGAGAGAAGGCGTGTGTTGTTGGTGAAGTGAGGAGAGTGTCGAGGAGAGTGAAGAGAGGAGGCAGGTGTGTCATGGAGAGTGGTTGGGTCGTGAGTGGTGGTGGAGAGTGTCAGAGGCAGGTTTGGTGTGGAGAGGTGTGTGGCAAAGCAGGCGAGAGAGAGAGGAGGGGAGGCAAAGAACAGTCTAGAGAGACAGCAGCAGAGTTGAGGAGCAGGCAGCAGGGAGAGGAGGTGGGGCAAGGAGCAGTTGTGAGGTGTAGCAGAGGAGCCGAGGAGCAGGGATGTGTGACAGGGAGGGAGAGGGTAAAGAGGACAGGGAGAAGGAGCAGCAGGACATGGCAGGAGGGGAGGAGGGGGGGCACCTGTTCAGTAGGACCCAGAGACGGCAGGAGTGTTGGGCATTTGGCGGTGGCTGCAGGCCCATTGGGTGTGTCCCAGCCCACACAGGGGCCACCCAGTGCCAAACGAAGGCATATACCAGTGTCAGCTGAGGAACGGAGGAGGGCTGTGAGATTCAGTCAGCAAGAAAACCACATCCTGCTGGCCAGTGTGTTGGAGCGGTATGAGGTGCTCTATGGCCAGCTGAGCAACAGCACCACTGTGGAAACACGTACACACGTGTGGGAGGAGGTGCAGGAGGCCATAGCCCAGGCAGGGGGACCAACCAGGGACCTGGACAGCCTGAGAAAGAGATTTAATATTAAGCATGATGTGCGTGCACACATGGTGGCTAAGTGGCAACATGCCATGGGCACTTTTGGGGGTGCCCCTTTTGTCCCAACTCTCACACCCCTGGAGCAGGAGCTAGCAGACTGTCTTGGGCCCATCTACCTGTGTGGACTGCGAGAAGCGCTGGACACCGCCCATCCACAGGCAGGTAGGTATGCCCCTTACACCTTGCTGCTCCTTATGCTTGGAATAAACACCCTTTGTCTAGGTGTCAGGCATCTTCTTTGCCCCTCCTTACACTTGGGTTCATAGCTCATATCTTTGCCTCTGCCTTTGGCTCATGAGTATGCTGTTCGCCATTCCACCCCTTTTAAATTGCACGTTTCTGTCTGCCTCTCACAAGTGTTCCTACCACCATCCTTTGTCCTGTCTCCCCTGTTCCTGTTGCTTTGCTCCTGCTCCAAACCTCTTTCCACACCTGTTAGTGCTATGTCTATTTAGATTATAAGCTTCACTGAGCATGGATTGTCTTTTTGTGTGTTCACTTTCACAGTGATGCGTGCACTTGGTAGTGCCCATTAAAATTCTCAGTAGTTGTAGTAGGAGTAGTAGTAGTAGATATGCAGCACATGTACAGGGCACGCCCAAGCACATGTGGCACATGAAGGGGAATGGTGGGGGACCATGTCCTGAGAGCATGGGTGCCCTAACACAGGCAACTGAGGAGTGATGACACAGCAGCACATGACAGGGTAGGTACAGGGTGTGTGTGACAGGTACGTGGACCTGTGTGCATGATAGACACAGTCCTGAGCATATTCGAGGTCTGCAAAGCAATGGTGAAGCAGGGGGCGTGGCAGACCAGACCCATAACTGATTCAACACTGCATACATCCATGGTCCAGACAACAGACAAGCAAAGCCCAGAGGGTTAAGCTGCATAGCAACAATTTACAGCACCACAGATCATCAATGTAACAGTGATGTAAAGGACCTATCTGAGGAGTGGCTAATGATATCCCACTGTAATCAATAAGAAGCACAGCATACCTGAGCAGCACTGTAACAGTAACGAGCCACATTGGGATACCATTTGACAGTATGCAGATAACCTCCTGGTATCACCTCTACATTTTTGCTCTCTAGTGCTGTGAAGTCTGGCTGTGCTGCTGGACCCTTGGGACCTTTAATATAGGTAAGTTTGGTCACTTATGTATGCAGAGTTCATGTGATTACAAGGCTGGTCTGTCCTTCTAAGTACTCCTCCTCTTAAGGATGGGTGGTTGGTGGACTAACTGAGGTCAGATACCTCTACTAATAGAGTAACCCTACCCAAAATGGTCTAGCGTTCCATCCTCACATATGGCTTATAAGGGCTTACATTTCATTAATTTCTGTGCCCACTCCATTTGGGGTGTGTACTTCATTACCTGCCTGCGTTGTCTGTCTCCCTGAGGTCTACTTGCTAATATAGTATCTGGCATATAGGTCACAGCCAGTCATCATACATCTGCAGCCAGTCACCGAACACATTGAGACAGGGGGAGACATACAAGAGGGACATACCACTAGCCCAGAACACAGTGGCCTGTAGGTATCCACACACCCCACCAAAACACATATGACTTCTGTATGCACCTACCTAGCTATCCAGGGACATATCCCAGACCACTAACAGGGAGGGGCCTAACACACTTGGATGATGATGTAAACGCAAAGAAACGGCAGCAGAAACATAACACACATCACACACTTAACACTCTGTCGGGGCCCACATAAAGTGGGGATACCCCACCCACCCTCACCAGACCTTGAACGGTATATTGCCACACCCATACAAAATGCACATAGCACAACCCCCACAACACCTGGGATCAGCCCATATACATGTCCTGCAGTGCCACACATGCATTCCCATACCCCCGCACACTGTACAACCCCATACCCAGCAGTGCTCCACCCATCCCCCCAGACACCCCACCACACCCATGGAGTATGTGATAGCTGTCCACCCACACTGCACAGTGTTTTGCAAAGTGGAGGGCCCCCACACACATCTGGCTGACATGGACACATCCTGCAACTCCTAACGTGCATGCCACTCAGAGAAATGCAAGCACATCACTCACAGACACAATGACGGCATACAATCCCACTCAGGACTCCAACATGTGCCATGGCCACATGTATTGATGAGGCCACAGACAAGGTCAGGTGGACAGTCCATATATGATACTGCAGATAGGGCTCACGGCACTCAACACACCATCCCCCACACACTGCATCCCATGTGTCACAGCTACACCAGGGAATGAGCCTGCTACCCCCCACCCCCTGCCAGGTACAGCACACTGTAGGCACCTGTGTTGTCCCTATTGTAGGCACAACAACAGCAGGCACAAGCGGACAACACATTGATTGTGGGGTGGATGTACTACACAGGTGTACATAGGTGCACTGTGCAAACTTATCTGTGCTGTGTACCCTTTTCCACAACCCAAGTGACTACAGGACCATGGAGGCACATGAGGAGGAGGATGTGGCAGGGCCTCAGGATGGGGAGGGGCCAGAGGCCACAATGTCCGGGGACACCGCCAGCAATGGCGAAGGCACAACAGGAACCAATGTGCTGGCCGAGGCAGAGGACATGCCCCCAGATGTCACCGCTACAGTGGGGGCCACTGGCAGCCACTCACAGGCTCTAGAGGGTGCTGAGATGGAGGGGAATCACCACCCCTTGCAGGCACCAGGGACATCAGCCACCCCTCCCACAAGCATGGCTACAATCTTGGCGGAGCTGTGGGCCCACAGTGCCTCAGCACAGCACGATGCCGAAGGTGGGTAACAGTATACACAACAATCCCCATGGGGGTTGATGTAACATCCACAAGGAGATTGCATGTGCACCACAATATGTTGGCAACATAGCAGATCATTTCTGATGGGGGGGTTGTTCTGTGCCATGTGCGTTCCACCCTCCTGTAGCATGGCTTGTCAGGTGTCAGCATGTGTGAGGGACTCAGACACATGCACACTGTTCACAGCCATATACCCCAAGGAAGCGCACAGTGGAAAACACCTATCCCAGGTCACCCAAACACCTTACTTGACTGACACCTCCCCATGGGTAATGTTATGCAGCATAGTTTGTCAGTGTAATCTGTACTGTGCACCAGTGTTATAGAAAAGAGGGCCCCCCAGATATATGTATGTGTGTTCCATGACCCCTCACGTCATCTGACCTATCTCAGATGACCAGTGTTCAGATCAAGCATTGACAGATTGAACTGTGACATTGTGCCATGTGTGAGCTCTGTGATTCACATGACCCCTCATCAAGACCCCTTCCAGGCATGAAAATGGCTCATGGGACACACAGATCTAAACATGGTCATGTGTTGCTAGTTGTTGCATGCATGATTGCTCTGCAGACTGATCTGGTGGGATATGCCTGACATGTTTATGTGTCACAGTGGGGGCTGAAACAGGTATCTCACATATCACCTTGTGTCCCACCCACAGGCACTCGTCAGGCTCTGTTGGCCATTCACCAAGAGATCCACCAGCTGAAGGCCACAGCAGACACAATAGCAGGGGCGCTCCTCCGTATTGCGGATGCCCAGGAGGCCATAGCAGCCTGTATACAGCAGCCAGCACCGGCACCAGAGGTTGCACCAGCAGTCCTGCAACAGAGGGGTGGATTGGGCCGTGGTCACTGTGGCCGGCCACAGAGGATGTGAACATTACAAATAAAACCATCACAAACTATTACAACCTATGTGTTTGTTTCCAATGTGTGGCACTGTGGTCCCCTACGTACCCTGCACCTCATGTTGTCTCCCTGCCCACATGTGCCTACCCATGCCCTTCAGGGGTGGGGTGTCTGTACTGCCACCTATCATCGCGCATAGGTCATACCATGCCCGGTATACCATGGACTGTGGCAGGTGGTCAACTCCCCTACCTATGCGTGGGGGTATACCCAACCTCTCCCATTGCCCAGCAAGATGTTCACGGTGGTACTTGTCTGTTGTAAGGCTCTGTCACCCTCTCCCACCCCATATACTCTCCATCATTGAACACACATGTGTGACCATTCTCCCTGACCACACCAGGGCCTATGTGGCTGTCTTCCCACATAGGCTTGCATGTGGCACAGGCAGACAAAGGTGGCTTGCTTCAGTCAGCTGATCACTGTTCACTAGCGCTTATAGTCCCCCACCGCTCATCCTCATGACATGCATTGACCTGTGTCACCCTCAACAGCTATCCCCCCTGTGCAACTCCTGGGTACAGCATTCCATCTTACCCTCCATGCCACATACCTGCTGCTAGCCTTTTCCCCTATTGCCCCACAATCATGATGCATCAGATATGGTGCCCACACATCGCACACAGCATGCATGTGACCATAGCTTTTGGGACATGCTCCACATTGGCACATCACAGGGACACCATGTGACACAGACGCCTATGCACATGGGCAGCCCCCACACCTGTGTGTGGAGACGGTCCATGTATGTTACTTATGTCTACCACGCATACACATAGGGATCTACACACATTTCCCATGCTCACGTACACACTCAGTCTGTGGGGGAGACATGTGACCATTGTGCCATACGTACAAACTTTTTAATGTACATATATACATTTGTACATATATAGAGATGTACCACCAAGATTGAGGGCTTTGGATGACCTCACACGCATCCTCAGAGACCTCAAGACATTGTTAATTGTAGTAACATATGAGCATTCAGGCAACATCCTCTACCCAAACATTAACACTACTACCTCCACCAATGAAACACACACCCATCACATCCACACACACATATCTATCATACAACGTTCCAAAATACCTTTATGTTACATGTTACCTCCATTGTAGTGTCTACACAATGGTAAATAACACTGGTCAACATTGAAATCATTACTGACTTTAAAAGGCCCTAATCTGTAGTATCTTGGTGAGCTGAACACGAATATAACATTAAAGGAATTGTATTGGCTGTTGTTCTGAAGATATTGCATGTAGCTCATTTGTGACGTTTCACTGTGTAAATTTATCCAGTAGGGCATCAACAACATCCCAAATATGCCGTGAATGATGTAATATTGCATCACATTGCATAATACCAGCATGCACACATCATCCAGAGTTGATTGCATCATTTTCTGCTGCAATGCAATACTACTGCCAGATGGCTGCTGAAGCCATCTGATGTCAGCAGTGTATTATACGCAGTCGGAAAGGAAAGTAATCTGGGATTCTGTTCCGATATTGAAAGCCTCATGAATGCCTTAAAAGTCACTCATGACCCACAAGACTGGAGACTATTTATAGATTCTTCGGAACTGAGTCTGAAGGCTGTGCTTTTGAACAATGGAAGCCGTCTTTCATCTATTCCAGTAGCATATGCCGTCCACATGAAAGAGACATACGATAACTTAAAGCATCTACTGACTTCCATTAACTATAACAAGTACAGCTGGCACCTCTATGGTGACTTTTATTTATTTATTTATTTAACACTTATTTATATACCGCATCTTCCAGCGATCAGTTGCGGTGTACAATAAACAACAGTTAACAAAGCAGAGTTTGTTTACATAGAACATTGAACATTATAACTTATTACATAGAACATCTTAACTTGCATAATTCAATGATTCAACAAATAATCAGGATATTTCAGCTATAACAGATTGTGTAACAATTTAAACAGAAAGTACTGTCTGTACCGCATTAGGCAGAACATACCAGTTGTAACTATATACAAATAGGAATATAAGACATAGGAGTGTAGTGTTATTTATTTAAGTTTTGAATGTTATCCTTTATAGTAGGGTGTATTAGCTTGATATGGGTAGATTCATATTTAGCCTTTATCTAGGTTGAGTGGAGGGTTTTCCAAGGTATTATAGTGTTTATTAAATAGATACTTGAAGGTTGTTGCCCTTTTAATGGGACTGCAGCAGGGATATATAAAATGCATGTGTTTCATATGTGCGTGGGATAGTCGAGCAAGGGATTGGCACTACTTGCGGAAGGAATGGAATTGCAGACAAAATGTAACAGCTGGAGAGAAGAATATCCAGCACCCAGCTCTGGTTGAGGCTCACAAAATCCTGCTACCACCCCTTCACATCAAACTAGGTTTGAGGAAAAACTTTGTGAAAGCCATGGACCGGACATTGCCAGCTTTCCGAAACCTGCATGAAAAATTCCCTCCACTCAGCGAAGCAAAAATTAAAGAGGGAGTTTTTGTGGGTCCTCAGATTCGAGAGCTCTTCAAAGATGACCGGTTCAACAACTTGCTGCAGGGTAATGCAAAACAAGCATGGAATGCTTTTCGCCTAGTGTCAACAAACTTTCTCAGGAATGTTAGGGCAGAAAACTACAAGGAACTAGTAGACGACATGCTGATGCAGTATCAGAAACTTAGCTGCAATATGTCTCTAAAGGTCCATTTCCTTGATTCCCATCTCAATTTTTTTCCTGACAACTGTGGTATGGTTAGTGATGAACAGGGCAAACGTTTTCACCAGGATATCACAATGATGGAGCATAAATACCAGGGAAAATGGTCCACTACAATGCTGGCTGACTACTGCTGGACACTCCCCAGAGAAGCTCCCGAACAGCTGTACAAGAGACAGGTATGAAAATCTAAGAAGTAGTCTATGACTCAGTTTTTTACAGGTATTAACCAAAGGCCTATTATATTTACTATTGACATGCATTTCGTGATGTAAAAATTAATTCTTGTAGATTACAAAAACACTAGAGCCAACTTTGCAATTTCACTGTCATATTCGTGTTCAGCATATGAACATTGATAAGAAATGACTATTTTTATTTCAGTAACATGACTTTTGTAAAGATTTGTTGACCGGGGATTGTACTGTCTAAATATTTACACGTACCCTATTTTAAAATGAAATCCTCCAATTCTAATGTGAAGTGACCTCCTTGATTGGAGGGGAAGGTGCCATACACATCTGTAACTGTATTAAACATACCTTTAAACCAACCCATGTTCTGTAGACAGGACAGCACAGGGCACGTGTGTGGGCACCCCTGTGACCCTTAGCGCTCTAGGGACACCCATCAGGGGATGGCTGCCAAGATGCACCACCCATAGCAGCTGCACGCTGCATGTGCATCTCAGCAGCCAACCACTGAATGGTGCCTGCCAGCCACCGAATGGTGCAGTCCTGGGTCCGCTATTGTTGCAGCATGCCACCCACTGCCACATACAGGTTCCGCACACACCTGCCACCACATCCACTCCAGGTGGCCGGTGTTTGGGTGGTGGCATGAGCGTGGGACCTGTCTGTGGCAATGGGTGGGGATGCAACACCCAGGTGGACACCATCACTGCAGACATGTGGCAGCTGGCATGGACCCACAGTGCCCTGTGCTGTCCTGTGTCCCATGGCACCCACTGAGACGCCCTCTCCCGTCCACAACCCCCTCCTCCACCCCTGACCTCTCCCACCCACCCTCTCTATCGCCCCCCTCCACGCTCTCCTCCTCCTCCTCAACCTTCTCAATCTCCCCTTCGCCATCCTTACCCCCTGCCACATAAGGCTCCCCCTCCCCTCCCTCCAGCACCACCCCACACTCCGCCCCCTCCATGGTGTCTTCTTCTTCCTCGCCCTCTGGCCCCTCCTCCTCCTCTGTCAGGTATTGCGCAGTGGGGAGTGTTCTGGGGTGCCCCGATGTGGAGGGGCCCTCACCAGCAGCAGCACCTCTGTGGGGGATGACAGTCATTAGCACACTATCATGTGAGTCACATACCACATGTACATAGTTTGGCCTCCCACAGGCTGGTGGGCCACTGTGACATTCTGTACTGAGCTGCAGAGGCCACAACACTCACCTCCACTTCGTTCCATCACCCCCCTTTGGAGTCGGGCAAGGGCCTCCGTGCAGTGCAGCCACAACTCCTGACCCTTTTTCCATAGATCCTCTACCTGGGAGGGAAAGCAATGGGTGGGAGCATTAATGACAATATATCTCTGGTGGGTGCCCAACACATATCACACATCTCTGTGAGCAGCATCATGCTGCTCCTGCTCCTCTGGCCAGTGTGCCCTCTACTAACTGTTGTCAGTGCCACCTGCATGTGTGGCTGTGGTCTGGCCATGTGTGAGATGCCACCTATGTGTACTGTGTGTAACCCCCCCTGGACACCCCATACCCTGTTTCTACATTCTCCTTGCATAACATGGCAGCACCATGCCACGTGTGGTTTGGTCATGCTGGTGTCCAGGGGAGGTCTTCCCTAACTCCCTGTATGGTCTGGCAAACACATCCGACACACCCACCATGGCACCATGTTATCCTACAACGCATGGGTGATGTGTTCTGACATAGAGCGGAAGGTGGGTAACCCTGTACACATTGCCAGACACCAATACCATGACATTTGGCTTTCTACTATACCTCTATGGTCATGACTAAGGCCTCCTGTGATTAGGGCAGTTCTGGCTGACAACAACAGGAGCATGGCGCACCACACCTAGCTATCTTATTAACATCTGTGATCCTGTCTGGGGTTACGGCAGAGCTGTGAAACCCCAACAGGTGCAAGTACCCTTACACCAACATCTATAATGTTCCTCTGTGATCAGGTATGGGACTCCTGGGGAGTGTGCAGATGTGTGACCTGAAACTGTGTACACTTCCATGATATCTGGATTTGTTACAGACCTTTGTAATCAGGTCTCAGGGCTCCTGGGGGTGGGGTGGATTGGAGCATATCCACAGCTGCACCTACCATACCATCAGGATCTATAACAGACGTGTCTAATGAGGTCTGGGCCTCTTGGGAATAGGGCAAATGTGTGACCTGACCCTGCATAACCTACCACAATCTCTGGATGTCATACCCACCTTTGCAATCAGGTCTCAGGACTCCTGGGGGTAGGGTTTCTTAGCACACTTCATCAGCAACATAAACCATATCAACAGGGTGACTGACAGACCACTTTGAACAGGTCTCAGGACTCCTGGGGGTAGGGCAGATGTTTTAACCTGCAAATGCACACACAACCATATCACCAGGGTGACTGATAGACCACTTTGATCAGGTCTCAGGACTTCTGGGAGTAGGGCAGATGTTTTAACCTGCAAATGCATACACAACCATACCACCAGGGTGACTGACAGACCACTTTGATTAGGTCTCAGGACTCCTGGGGGTAGGGTGGATTATAACACATCAACAGCAACATAAACCATACCACCAGGGTAGCTGACAGGCCACTTTGATCAGGTCTCAGGTCTCCTGAGGGTAGGACAGATGTTTTAACCTGCAAATGCACACACAACCATATCACCAGGGTGACTGACAGACCACTTTGAACAGATCTCAGGACTCCTGGCAGTAGGGCAGATGTTTTAACCTGCAAATGCACACACAACCATATCACCAGGGTGACTGACAGACCACTTTGATCAGGTCTCAGGACTCCTGGGGGTAGGGTGGATTATAGCACATCAACATCAACATAAACCATACTACCAGGGTGGCTGACAGACCACTTTGATCAGGTCTCAGGACTCCTGGGGGTAGGGTGGATTATAACACATCAACATCAACATAAACCATACTACCAGGGTGGCTGACAGACCACTTTGATCAGGTCTCAGGTCTCCTGAGGGTAGGACAGATGTTTTAACCTGCAAATGCACACACAACCATATCACCAGGGTGACTGACAGACCACTTTGAACAGATCTCAGTACTTCTGGCAGTAGGGCAGATGTTTTAACCTGCAAATGCACACACAACCATATCACCAGGGTGACTGACAGACCACTTTGAACAGATCTCAGGACTCCTGGGAGTAGGGTGGATTATAGCACATCGACAGCAACATAAACCATACCACCAGGGTGGCTGACAGACCACTTTAATCAGGTCTCAGGACTCCTGGGGGTAGGGTGGATTATAACACATCAAGATCAACATAAACCATACTACCAGGGTGGCTGACAGACCGCTTTGATCAGGTCTCAGGCCTTCTGGGGGTAGGGCAGATGTTTTAACCTGCAAATGCACACACAACCATATCACCAGGGTGACTGACAGACCATTTTGAACAGGTCTCAGGACTCCTGGGGGTAGGGCAGATGTGTGACCCTGCAACTGCAGAATCTACCATATCAGCATGCTGTTTACCAGACTTCTTTAGGCAGATCTAGGGGCTCCTTGTGTTAGGGTGGATTTTAACACATCAACAGCAGCAGCTGCCATAACACCAGGCTGACAACTGGACCTCTGTGATCAGGACCCTAGCCTCCTGGGGATAGGGCAAACCGCTTTGATGTGATAAATAGGGGGTATATCACGTGAGTTTAACTATAAAACATAAATGAGAAAGAATGCCTACACACAGCAGCATACACAGCTACAATCAACACTGGATATGTATATGATATACTGACCTGTCCCCATACACTTACCTCATGTGGGTAGTCAGCAAGACGATTATACCGCCTCGTGACGCGGTCCCAGGCCTCCTAACGCGCCCAAGGTCCTGCTGCTTGGAGGAGCCAGGGAATAGCTTCTGCTGCCTAGTGCAGATCAGCCAAGCAAGGTTGCCATTTTCACTGATGCCATGCTCACGCATGCACGCACGCACATCGCATATGCGCGCATGCGCATCATTAAGGCACGCTAGCTAGCTGCCCGTGCCATGGCCGGTACACAGCGAACGGTGGCGCCATCAATATATATAAAGATTTATGCTGCAGACACACATTGCAGTGGTGTGTCTGACATTTCTTACCACAATTTGTTTATTATGCCTTTATCTTGGTGTTGGCACACTGGGGTCTCAAACCCATCACCACTGGCTGTAAGGGCATTGTATTAACCAGTGTGCTATGCCTTTTCACATAGCAATGGCTGGCTACACAGTTACACCAGGTTATCTACATACACTTTCTACTCTGCTTACCAGGCTAGTGTATGGACACAGCTAGGACACTTTACAGGGCACATTGGTTTGACCAACTAAGCTGAGGGTGTTTTGGGATGTGCACACGGATTTCAGATCTATGTCAGACTGCTACATGCATAGATGGCTGTATCCTCTGACAGTTATACTGATGGACACACTTTGTAGACAGCTCACCAGCTAATCTAGCAACCTGCAGCCCACGCCACTCTTCCAACATACCCACTGCATGCAACTGGCCACACTTTTGAACATATTGTCATGTGGTAACACGCTCTGATGTGATGATAATACACTATATCCTATCCATCCAGATACATCAATATACAGGCCCACTGGGGTATTGAACCCATGACCTCTCCCACTGAGGTCAGTATATTCACCATTGTCCTGAAACCATATTGGTTGTAACTAAACTATGGCTAGCTACTCAACCAGTGCAGGTCACCAGACACACTGTCTGGTGTGGCTATCAGGATAGGTTAGCACCAAGGGTGCCCATGATGCAATTCACATGCAGATCAGCAGTCTACATCTGCTCATCAGATAGGGGTTTGCAACTCTGCAGCACATCAACCCGGTAGGGGGACCAAGCATGCGTGCTACTGTTACAGTGTGCCTACTGACCATGCCATTGTGCGTGTTCTGTGATCACCATGACAGTAAAGTCGTGGGGACAGCAACAGGTCCACGCTACCCGGGATGTTTGCAGTAGGTTTTGCTGCAGTTCACTATCACTGTCAGTGTATGGGGTATTCTTTGCAGACAGCCTTGGACGTTTTCTATGTACATTTCTATATGCGATTGATGCGTAGCCCGTGTGGACCATGATGCTCGCAGCATAATGCATATTGAGTGAGGTTGCCATGGACACCTGTTTTTGGAGCAGGGGTGTGTCTGGACTCACAGGAGGATGATATAGGGAGCAAGCCCACCGTCTGTGGGTCAGGGTAGGGTACATGATCTGGAAACAACAGACACACTATCATTGTTTTCAATAGGGCCAGTTGAGCTAAATGATGACAGACTGTGGGATCATCAACCCCCGGCCAACTAAAGAACAGAGAGCCGATGCCAATCTGAACATGGAACTGAACCACTGTCAGTGCAACTGGTCAACTAAGTTGCCCCCTACTACATTCTGACATTCAATAGCAGAGGGCAGTCAGTGTGCAACTGCTGCATCCTGCAGGGTGTTGCAGCTATACACATGCTAGCTACAGACAATCTGCTGGCACATACATAGTGCATGTTCTAAAAGGAACACTGTGCACCCTGGTGTGGGATCTGGTGCACACACCAAGGAGCTATAACAGTGATTGGGCCCCCAAAAAGGAAAACCATAAATATCACTTGAGAAAAATGCTATATGGTACTATGGGGGAACCTAGCCATGCTGTGGTCACTGCTCAGTCAGGGTGAGAGTGACCTTCCAGCATGACATACTGTGGCCACCCTGTCCGTGCAGGTGGTGGTTGGGCACTACAATGTCCCAGCCATTGCCCTATGCCCTGTGCAGATGCATCCTGCCCAGCCCGCCCTGTCCGGCCCATACCCACAGTACCTTGCTCCTCATTATGCACATTGGCAGGCTTACACTGGAGACAGTGCAAGCAGTGTGGGCTTAGTAAGGTGTAGGCAGCCACAACACACTGGATAGACAGACAGACACTCCCACACCGATGCCAGCATTGTGCAAATATAGAGGTTTTTGGCAGCCCTGGCCATCACACCAGCCCTGGGCACAGTGCAGGCATGGCTATGGTACTCCCCGGGGTTGGGGTCACTCCCCGGGGTGGTAAATACTGTCAGAAACCAAAACTGAAACACACTCCACAGATATCAGAAAGGTTGCTATGATGCAGCTTTGTCAACAAAATGTGTTTAACTTATGATTAATCATAGCAACATTTTGATATATGTGTAATGTGTTCCCAGGTTTAGGTCGGCATTGCTAAGGTATGCAAGTGGGAATGTATTGGGAGATGCTGCTCCGCGCAGGGCCTAACAGCCTGACTCTCCATGAGGCTTTGGATAGTGAAGCCTGTGGGTGTGGGTGTTTATGCCCCTGTTGGTCACTGCTCTAAGGCTAAGTTTCCCAACTCCGGTCCTGGTGGGCCAAACACGGTTACATTTTTCATGCTATCCCTAATGAATATGCATGAGGTACATTTGCAGACAATGGGGGCGTGGCATACATTTGCAGCACAGGCATATCTATTACAGACAGCATGACACCTGAATGGTGTTTGGCCCTCCAGGACTGCATTTAGGAAACTCTGCTCTAGGGATTGCACATGTTTAGGGTGTAGGTGCCCTGTAGGGTAAAATATAGGCGTTTATGGATTGTTTATTTAATCAGCAATAACAGTTCTGTCTTTATTACCATGGTTTAGTACTGGGTAAAATATAGGGACTTTTTTACAGGAGCCACAGCTGGGGCTTGAACCTGTGACTTTGTGACCCTCAACACACTGGCTGTATGTACTGCACCAAACTGTTGTAGCAGAAGAAGATTATTCCCTGGGGCTACCATTAGTGTTCGTTAGCCAGACCTTGTCTGTTGCACCGCACGGCACCCACCTAAACAGGGCTTGGCCTTGGTCTGCTGTGGGCAGATGCCAACTACCCCCTCCACCACCAGCACCCCTCTGCCACCATGCTGACATGCCCTTATGCTGGTGGTGCTGGTGGTGTGTAGTACCAGGCCATCGAGTGTGCTGGTAGGCAGCTGCCTATGGTGTGAGTTCTCGGGTAGGGGTGCCTCCATGGACATGCACGCTTCCCCCCCCCCCCGGCACCGCCTGTCAATGTTATGTGCCTTTGGGGGTACCTGCTGGGTAATATCCCCTGTGACACTGTGGGATACATACTCGTGCCCATGTTGGACCTTCGTCAGTTGCTGTCTTGCTGCTTTACAGTTTCGGCATTCCTATGTGCTACCTAGGCATCTGCCTAGCCAGCACTGTGCCCCAGCTGGACCACAGCATGTGCTGCCTGCAGCCATCTATTTCCCATTTACAGCATCAGTACAGTTGCCGTTTCCTACGTGCCCACTCTGCTGTTACTGCACATGTGTACGCCATAACAAACCTGCCCAATATAAACGAGAAAAAACCCTGATCAGCGCTATTTCAATGTGGGATCATTCACTTTGTAGGGGGAGAGAGAATAGACCCTTCCAAACATGATATCTTATTTTTGTACTTTGTCAGTGGTGTTGCTTTATGTTTATCATTAATATCACTTTTGGCCAGCTTGGTTATTGGGATTTCAAATGTGGTTTTGGTCATTTTATAGGTTTATTTGCCTGTTTGGTTCCTGCACATGTATCACTACTATCACTTTTCTGGGTTTCCCTGCCTTTGCTGTACATTGCTGACTGAAATGGTTTCTCTCTCCTGCAAATGTGCCTCTAGCGCGAGGTTTTCACTGGTGCTAATTTTCAGACCCTGATTTCATGGTGTTAGTGTGCATGGAGCCTCTCCCTGTCCATTCTATACCTATTGACTCCTTCTCTCTGCCCTCTGGGATGCCTTACTCTACCCTTCAGACCCGGATTTCACAGCGTTAGTGTGCCTTAACCCACGCTGCTGTGTTATCGTGCGTTTGGTGACGTTATCACGCGATAATGTTACATTATCGCACAATAACGTCACTTATTGCGCGATAATACCAACGCTGTGACGTTAAGACCGTTTAGTAAACATACCCCTAAGAAAGACTTTCAAGGAGTATAGGATTGCATGTTAGTGGTCCAATGCTCTAACAGAGCAGAATAATGCAGCTTGCAAGGTTGATCACAAGCTTATTCTACTTGAATATGAAGAAATAAGGGTCAGTAAAGAAGTTGCAAGAAACATCTTTTTATTAGACTAATGAGAAGATCAAGAAAAGGTGGAAAGAATATAGAATCATTATACCATAAAGATCAAGTGGACCAAGAGTCGTTTCAACCTGTACCTTATGATCAGGAATCACTGGTGAAGAAAGAAGTCGAAGAAGCATTGAAAACCTTCTCAAAGAACAAAGCACCAGGCATTGATGGCATTCTCATTGAAGTATTACAGCAATTGGATGAAGCTGTTACTTTACTTACAAGGCTCTGCCTGTAAATTTGGAAGACAAATTCATGGCCAACTGACTGAAAAAGATCTATATTTATACCAATACTGAAGAAAGGTGACCAGACTGACTGTGGAAATTATTGCACAATCGCTCTGATCCCACATGCCATCAAGATTCTTACTCGAGGTCATTCAGCAGAGACTACAACCATACCTGGAATGAGAACTGCCTGAAGTGCCAGCAGGGTTCAGAAAAGGGCGAGGAACAAGAGACATTATTGCAGATGTGAGATGGATCCTTGAAAAGACAAAAGAATACCAAAAGGATATCCATATGTGTTTTATTGACTACAGTAAGGCTTTTGACCAAGTAAACCATGAGAAACTCTGGGCCACATTAAGAAGCATGGGTATACCAGAACACCTGATCATTCTCTTGCACAACCTTTACAATGATCAAGCAGCAACAGTTCGAACAGAACTAGGAGAAACAGAATGGTTTAAAATCAGCAAAGGTATACGACAAGGTTGCATACTTTCCCCTTACCTGTTTAATTTATATGCAGAACAAATCATCAGAGAATCAAGACTGTATGAAGACAACCTAGGTGTGATGATTGGTAGAAGACTCATCAACAACCTTTGGTATGCTGTGTA
Organism: Ichthyophis bannanicus; assembly: GCA_033557465.1. NCBI lineage: Eukaryota > Metazoa > Chordata > Amphibia > Gymnophiona > Ichthyophiidae > Ichthyophis > Ichthyophis bannanicus. Next base: position 166,952,737 of record CM066036.1, on the reverse strand, counting down.
TAGCACATTACTGGCTGAAAGTGAAGATGATTTGAAATATTTGCTTCTCAAGATCAAGGAATATAGTCTTAAAATGGTTCTGCACCTTAACGTTAAGAAGACAAAGATCCTGACAACTGGCAAAATCAATAAGTTCATCATTGATGGAGAAGAAATTAAGATAGTTAACAGTTTTATCTTACTTGGACCAACAATCAATAAAGGACTAGCAGTCAAGAAATCCAACAATGTTGGTAGAATGGCTATGAAGGACCTAGATAAGATTATCAAGAGCAGATATGTTTCTCTCCATACAAAGATTCGACTTGCCTGGGCCATGGTATTTTCAATAATATCATATGGATGAGAAAGTTGGACAGTGAAAAAGATAGACAGGAAGAAAATTGATGCCTTTGAATTATGGTGCTGGTGACGAATACTGTGTATATCATGGACTGCTCGAAGAACAAATCAGTCAGTACTAGAGGAGATCAAACCTAAGCTTTCCTTAGAAGCTCAGATATCAAGACTTTGATTTTCATATTTTGGACACATCATGCGAAGAGAGAGATCATTGGAGAAAGATCTAATGCTTGACAAGGTAGAAGGTCACCGTTAAAGAGGAAGGTCAGCAATGAGATGAATCGATACAATAAGAGCAGCTATGGATACCACTCTATCAAAAATGAGCTGCTTGGCTGAAGACTGAACAAATTTTAGGTCAGCTATCTAGAGGGTTGCCAGGAGTCGATACCTACTCAATGGCACTTAACAACAACAACAATATAATACATCTTTGACTACTTTCATTAAGTCAGTGAAGTTTTATCAGTCTGGTCTTTTACCTCTGTATGATCCTGTAAAACAGTGATGTTGCTTTATTTCTGGTTCTGGACAAGGGAATCCACTTTTCTTGTATTTTCCTGGATAGTCTTGTGTTGTATTTTTAGCAAACAGTTCTTGAATTATAAACAAAGCTTTTGTCATTTGGAAAGTGTAATATTAACAACTAATTATTTAGAGATTGTTATTAAAAAGTACAAAGAGATACAAGGATCTGAAGGCAGTGGCATACCTAATACTTAAAGGAGGTCAGTCTGAAAGGCGGGTTGCAGCCCGCAGCCCGCAAGCCGCCTGTACCCTATTTCCCCACTGGCGCTCCCTTTATGTCCTGTGCATCAGGAAGGGGAGATCCGGCAGGGGGCAGGATTGGGGCAGATCAGGGGCAGGCCAGCCCGGCAGCATGTATGGGGCTGATTCAGGTAACGGCCCTGTATGTGTTGTCAGGCCTGTTAGGACATGCTGCTTATACCACCTCAGAGGTGGTGTAAATCAGCAAAATTGGGAGGATCAGGGCAGGTGAGCCACCCCCAGGGCCATGGCCAAGTGTGGGAGGGTCCCTGCCACCCAATCTATTCACGGAAGGCTAGTCGTGGGTCAAGTGTCAGGGATTTGTGGGGCCAGAGCCGTGGATGTCTGGGGCGCCTGCAGGGAGGGCGTCCGCGTAGGCAGAAGTGGCATGCCAGGCCGTCCTCAGGCCCGATTCTGGCTCCCAAAGGAGTGTTTTGTTCCCATGAACCAGAATCAGGTCCAAAATCCCCGTCTTTGTCAGGGACATCTGGAGGGCCTGGATGTCCTTTTCTGGAACCCGGCTCCACGGCCCTACAGCCTTAATGCAGACTTCTTCTTAATGTCCCTTTGAATTTTCCAAAATAATAAACACCTTTTCCAATGGTAGATCAAGGCAAGTTACATGCAGGTACAGCAGGTACTGTATTTCCCTGTCCTCAGAGGGCTTGCAATCTATTTTTTTTTACCAGAGGCAATGAAGGGTTAACTAACTCACCCAAAAGTGCATCCGATGAGTGACAAGGCAACGCATTTAGAGAAATGGAGACTGAAATACCATGGGCTTTTGCTGAAAAAAAAATTAAATTCATTGTTCTGATTTCTATGAAACTTCAGGACTGTCTGTGCTCTTGTTCCCATTTCATCAGCACTGTAAACATGGTGTGATATTGAAGCAGAAACCCATTCTAACCTTAAGCATGCTAACTCATTTCACATATTCCTCCAGCAGCCTCCCCCATGATATCTTCAATAGCTGCTTGTTCCCTGCTAATATCATGCTGACCATTAATCATTTGCTTATTCCCTTCCAGTTTCAGCACTTCCCCGAACAGGAGGACATCTAACCTTACTATTTAGCTTTCAATGTCCACTCTAAGTACATCTTCCTAAAGACAACAATAGATTTATAGCTTCAGGATGAGGGGAAGGAGGAGGGAATAAAAAGGACAGGGTTTTAAAACATATTGATAAATATAACAAGATGGGAATTGAAGCTGAGCCAGAGAGGATTTCAAATATGTCATGGTTATCAAGTTTCCAGAAACATTAATTTTGAATTCTGACTGCCTAAAAGACATTTACTTAGATCTCTTAAAACAGCTTACTGTGATTTACAGAGGTCAATGTTATATTACAAGAATAACAAAGATAATATGGAATTACAATCAGCTAAAATAAATGAAACTAAAACCTAAGGGTAGATATTCAGACCATGGTAGTCAGTGGTACTAAAGCACCTGACTGCCACTACCAAAATGAAAGGTGCTGAACTTATCCAGACTCCAACACATTTCACTGGTGATCAGTCTTGCTAGCTAATTAGTAGTAATATTCAGCTAGAAACCAGATTTCAAGATCCGCATGACATTTGGACAGTTTGCCAATATGGTTAGTGGCTCCCATAGACTGCCCTGAAACTTAGCAGATGTTTATAGGATAGTCTGTGGGGATATTCAATGGGAGTCACTGGTTTGTGCAGTGAATCTTGGGCAGAGCGAGGTTTATGCAGTCTGCAGGAACTGCAAACTACATAAACTTTTTAGAATATTGACCCCTTAAAAATTTGACTTCTTTCCCTTTCACATGTGGAGGATACTTTTAGAAATTCACACCTAATTAATGCACATTTCCATGCATATATTTTATGCCTATTTTATATAGTCAAGTATGCAAAATACGAAAGTATGCATGTCAATTTAAGATGCTATGACTTATACCAGCACTAGAGCTGGTATAACTGAGCATGCCTATCTGCATAAATTAAGGAATTTTATAATATATGCTTATACTTGCTTGCACCTCTCATGCTCTGTGCAAACTCCAACCATGAGATGCCCACAGGGAAAGTTTGTGTAAACAAAGCACAGACTTTTATACTAGTCAGTATTTTATGAGGTCATTTGTGTGTGTAAGTGGCCACTTTACTTGTAGGACCCGATATTCCGAGGCATTTCACAGTTTACAAACATGTAAACTGTGTATATGCCCCTAAGCAGGATATTCAGCAGCACTAATACTAGCTAATAAGACTATTGGTATCCTCACTGGGAAATACTTTGTTTATATCTTCATAGCCAGTTTCTATATTAGCTGCAAGTTCATAATGGCTCTTTGCTTTCATTCCAATCAACTTCTGGTCAAATTTCTGAATCCAAGATACCTTCCTTCTTGTTCCGGCCAGCTTCGGTTCATGTTTTTGTGAATCTTGCAGTAGTTCCTGGCGTTTGTTCCTGCTTCTTTCCCTTGTTCCTAGATCCTAATTTTCCTCCCAGCTTCAGGTGTTGCTCCCGACTCCTGGTTTTGTTTCTGATTCAGAAGAGCCAACCTTGGATCACCAAAGTCCAGGCTGACACTTGAACCCACAGGGCTCAACCTGTCAGGTAGTAGCGACCTGGCCTGGCCACTGTTTGCAACAGGATGCTGGGCTTGATGGACCTTTGATCTGTCCCAGTATAGCAGTTCTTATGTTCTTAGTGTGATCTATAGCACTGGAGGAGTTTCTTGTCTTACAATCACCTTTGCTTATAGTCAAAGATCAAGGGGTTATCTTAGACAAGGGAGGTCATGGAGCATAGTCTCAAACTTGACATTGTAGTTTATCTTGCTATATGTCAAGAAAATTTAACATCTAGCAAGAAAGAATAAGTCTCAGGGATATGTTTACAAAAGGATGGTAAGGGGGCATTATCGGCGCCTGTGAGTGGTTAATGCCGTGGAAAGCACCACTCATGCTGGTTTAATGTTTGGAAGCAGGGTCCTTAGTGCTAAGGTGAAAATAGGTGGAGATTGGGTGTTAATGGGGCAGAGAGTGGGCGGGGATAGTGCTACTCTAATGCCAGGTTGTGGTACCATGCGTTAGAGCACCTATCATTGGGAACCCTAATGCCAACTGAAACCTCATGGATAGGGCTACTTCTGAGGGAAGAGAGCCTATTAAAATGTATGCAATGTTTATTTATTTATTTACTTAGACGGATTTAGTATACCGCTTTATCATTAAATCAAAGCGGTTATCATTAAATGTGCTTCACCCACTGGAGTTCCCAAATATGTGATAGCAGTGCTCCATTGGCAGCAACAGCATGGTACCCTATTAAAAAAGGGCACAATGTTGTTGTTGCAAAATTGGCAAAGGAGGTGTCATGTGGGTGATGCAGTGGGGCTGGCTGGCCCACTAGGCTGACAAGGTGGCTGCCTAAGGTGTATATCAGTGATGTCTGGTATGACTCCACTGTGACAGTGGCAGCACACATACATGCTATCACAGTCAAAAAGGAGTGGCACCACTCTCACAGCCACTATGCTGCCATGTCAGCAGTGTGTGAAGGTAGGGTGGAAGTTGTAACAGTTGTAGCTTGTTGCAGACAAAACTTTGTCCCAGCCATGTGTGTCTGTTGCAATGCTGCAGGTGCCACTGTCGATTGGATGGCAATCATGTCAGCATCAGGTACAGAGGAGTACATGGCGATTCCTCCCTACCAAAGTTTAAGGCAGCAGCACATGTGCCCATATCCCCTGGTGGAGGGAGGCAGGAGCAACAAGGTGTGCCTAGCTGCATGTGTGCAACCTCAATAAGGCCACCTGCAGTACTGAAGCGGCAGCTGTGCCACGATGGCAGGGAGGGAGGGAACAGCCAGCATGCTGTCCTTCAAGATTGGTGGACCCTTGCACCTGGCTAGTATTGCTAATGGATGGGCTGGCCCTGGGATCAGGATGCTCCTCATGCACACATATTTAGTGGATATGTGCATGTGGGAGAAAATTATGCCACAGAGGCAGGAAGAGAATGCAACACCATAACAGCCCATGTCAGAGAAAAAATGCCTACCCTGCCTCCTCACCTGCCAAATGACAACCATAATCTGTGTGTGAACCTGTGACCCCCCATACTTAAGTATACAGTCAGTTACAACCATCTGAGCCACATAAGCTGTATTGGTCTGCTAGATCTAAGATTATTCCATAACTGCCCCACAAACACACACCAGGTAATGGGAACATTGGCATTCTGATAATACACCCATGGTCTGCAATGCGTTTGTTCATGTATTATGGCCTGCCCCTTTGACTGGACAAATGACATATGTAAGACATGAATGTCATTTGAACCAGCAACATAGCAAGGCAGTGCAACATACAGACCTAGCAAGATGTCCCTCTCCCTTGCCTGCCAAACATACCTTGTCAGACAAGTATGGCACAGAGCCTGAAGGGATCTAAGCTGACATAGGCATACCCCAATGCATGCCCTCATGCATCCTGTCAATGACCACATCTATACTTGTAGAATAATGAGTACCCACATGGCTGCTCTGTAGCTCCAAATACAGTGTGTGTATGAGAGAAGGATCACATGTTAAAAACCAGCCTGTGGATCAGGAAATGTAATCCTGGTGTGCTAGGTTTATCCTACATTTCCAGAACTGCATCAGCATGTGCAACCTTCAACATTTCATCCATCAAGAGTCAAAACACTCAGCTGCCACACTGAGAAGCTGCATCAGCAATGGCTGGATACAGAGCACGCTAATAGCAATGGCACACTAAGCGGGCGTTCACAGCACCCGAGCATTGCAGAGTGCATTAATAGTGCTTACACACTGAGCTGGCATTGCCAGCACCTGAGCTTTTCAAAGTATGCTTATAGAGCCTGCACACTGAGCTGGCATTGCCAGTGCCCGAGCATTTCAAAGCATGCTAATAGCATCTGCACACTGAGCAGGTATTTATAATGGTGGAGCATCAAAGCATGCCTAACGTGCAGTTAAGAATGCCAACCTGCACCAGTTTTGGACAGCAGGATAATGTGTGTGTGTGTGTGTGTGTGTGTGTTTGTTATGTGGTGCCCAGGATCTATGGCTGTGCATACAACATGCTGCTTATCAGCTATAAAGCAACCCCACATGTTGTGTGAGACATCATTTACAAGTGGAAGGTTAGTTTGCAGTACATACTTGCAACCTGTGGCTGTGACACTGTAATGCATTCCCAGTTGCACCATTGACAAGGACCATCCTCACAGCATTCTCCTGCACTTACCTCCCAACATGACACTGTTGTGCAGCTCCCAAATCATCTGCTGGCTTGACTGGAGTGAACAGGGGGGACACATGTGTGTGTGTTGCTACCCTGACTCAGCCTGCAGGCCTCATGACATTCCAATTTGCATAGGTGAAAGGTCAGTAATGCTAAATGCCATAACAGCTGTATCCATGGTAACAGTGTCAGCCAACCTGGCACAGCTGCAGACTATAGGGAACTAGGGTCGGGAGGGGGGGGGGCTGGCCTCTGTGTACAATCCATTCACTTAGCTGGTGACACTGGCAAGGATCTTTGATTTCCCTGCATGCATGTTGCTCTTGTCCCATGCTGCATTCACAGTATGCAAGCAAGGGTTCTCTGTGCTCCATGCAGTGCAAGAAAGGGTTCTCTGTGCTCCATGCAGTGTATGCACATGTTGGGAGGTATGCATCAGGCAAATTTGCACACAAGAAACACCTCCTCAATACTGTCTATTGATCATTGGCCAAAGCATCCAGCAGTATAATACCTGTCACTCCAAATGAAAGTCCAAATGACAGATGTGCCTGATTGGGACAATGGGACACTGACCTCTGAATGATGCGTGCACACTTCCAGCTGTCGAAATGTGGCACAGGATGTCATGTTGGCCTCTGCATCTCCCCCCACCATACAGGATGGCAGTGCCTGAAGGTGAATGTTGGGGTGGGGGTAGGTGTGCAGGGAACAGTACCATACATGTTTAGTAAGTGCTTGTTATAGGTGGCATTGCTAGACAAATTTAATGTTCACATGGCCAGAACCCTATGCAGGACTACTCAGTGTCTGCATGTTTGACATCAGAGGCCTGCATGACAGCCTCACAGGCTTCCCATGGGCACTGAGTGTGACAGTCATAAGGATATTGTTAGACTACAAGGAGGCAGAGTATGGTAGCGTATGTGTCACCAGCAACTGTTCCTACATCTAACTCCATGTCCAACCTGCCATGATTCCACACACATTTGGTGGGGGGGGGGGGGGGGGGCAGTGTGCCTGCAGCATGGGAGAGTGCTTGTGCTGCACTGATCAGGTTTGGACCATGCATGGTTAGGGACATGACATTTTATGTGAGTACAGGCATACAACTAGGTGCGATGTCCATTGTCCAGAGCAGTGTAGGGAGACAGCATATTTGTGTATGTGCCATACGTAGACCACTGTGGGCAAGCATGTACTTTCCACCTGTCTCTGGCCCACTTTCCACTGTCCCTTGCATTGCATGAGCTGTCTCCAGGTCCAAGATAAATGGGTGCATAATGAGAGCAGAGGATTCTTGGTATTGCCTAGAACAGAGTGGTTTGCACAGGACGTATATGTATTGGAGGATAACTCAATGGCTGAGTCATCTTAGCATAGGTCTTCCACGGGCATGGCCTGGGTGCACACATCTTTTCATGTTGAGAGGCCACTCTCACTTTGACCAACTGTGAACATGACATAGCTATGTATGCACATAGTGTTATATGTGAATGCTGAAACAGGTCATTTGCACATATTGCAGCTGTCATATGCTTGAAGCACACATTGTCCTTCCATAATACAATACCAACTTGATGGATTGCTGCATTCTCCATATAGCCATCAGTTGCATATCTGTGCTCAGATTGTGCGGTGCATCATGAGTGATGGAGGGGCTAATCGATACCCACACCCAGGGCTCCAATTGCAGCCATAGCAGCAACTGTGATCACTGGAGCACTGCCCAGTACTTGTTTGTCATCTATGATAGTGGTAGGCATGTGCATGTCCCCCTGAAGAAGGAAAGATGGTCAAGGATGGACCGCAGGGGTCATGAACATGTTGTGCGTTAGGTGTATGTGCAGGTGTGCCTATCTTGCAGCTTATAGCAGGTGACAGGGGACTGCACACCCTGCACATGTACTCCTGAGAAGTTACTGCCACACTGCAGCACAGAGGACCTCTGCGTGTGACTGTAGTTTGGCAATGGAGATACAATGGAGGAAGGGTATCTTGACCTCACATGTAGTTTGGCCTTTGGATAAAGGATGCATCCTGCAGCTGTGTGTCTATTATGCATCTAGTATACTGAGTGTGCAGTGCAGTGCATACTGTATGTGCGCTGCTGTAGTCAGGCCCTAGGTATGGTGTACCACTCCCTCAGACTGTGCCAGCCATTTTGTTGCATGTCCTAGGTTTTTTACCATTGCAGGCAGGGAGATTCAGTCTCTTTGCTTCTAGACAGTGCTTTGGCAAGGTATGTGGAGCTCTACCCTTATGGTTAGAGCACTGGATCAGTAAGCAATAGACCAGGGTTTGAATCCCACTTGTTCTCTTGTGGATGTGGGAAACTCACTTATATATTCTGTCAGAAACTGTTTGGTGTCTCTATTGACTGGAGGACGTACAGTCTTATAGTTTTTTATGTGTTACAATAGTACATTTGGTCTGCAAATGTGCACATTGCAATTATGCCCATCTGACAACATGACTTTATAGACTCTGCTGTAGCCCATTGTAAAGGGTCTGCATGTTAACTCTGCAGATATATGACACACGAGTTGTCTACAATGGAATATTTCATCATAACTATGACTGAACATCTTTGGCTCCATCACATATATGCAGTATATGCAGGCACATCACACTCCTGGGATGGCCACCTGCAGAGATCAACACACATCCCTACTTGCTCCATATGGCCAATATGAGATATACCTGTCCACTTGTTATATGCACATGTATCAGGAGGATTGTATAGTAGTTAGAAAAGTTGACACAGCTGTCCCAAATAGCTGGTACTGAGACTTCCCCATGGCACAGCTACACTTTTTTCACACAAATTACAACTGCATTTGTGTGGTCACATCGAGTATATCAGAGCAGCAAGGCCATGCTGCACTCTCATCTACTGCAATCCATCCTTGAGCCCATCCATCAGCATATGCCTGTTATGTATTCTCCTGCCAGCTGCTACGCCTTGGCCCACACAGGAACAGTTTCATCATTTGAATGTATCACTCACAACTCTCCTGTGATTGATCTGCACATCACCACTCCTGCTCGGTCATCCTTTTGATGTCCACATCGTGGGTCTGCTGGCTCTGCCAGGGGATACTTCTTCCCAATTCTATGCTACACACAGATATTGCAGCATATTACGTGGGCACCCCTCACGGAAACAGTACAGCTGCCTCCCACATGCTCATCCCACTTACTGGAGACATCCATCACCTCATATTTGACTTTTCACAGGGGCTCCCTTATCCTACATTAAGGTAACTGCCATTTTCAGTCATTAAGGTGCACGCTTGACATCTTAATGCTCGATATCCTATTAGTGCCCAATAAGTGAAGCCAAGTGCCCTTACCACGGAATGTCCACTGTCCGCCCTGGACTTTACCGCATGATGACACCCTTAACACTGCCATTATTGCTTGCTAACTGGGGTGCCCTTAACAATCTTTAGTAAATTCTGCATAAGCAGAAGTCAACCTGATATTATAAATATTAGTATATGTAGAGATATAAATCAGGCGTAAATTAAGGATCTGATAAGAAGAATACTAATTCTGTTTATTTTCCAATAACTATGAATAAAATAATAAATAGTCAAAACATCTGAAGCTTTAATATTGACAAATGAAAATGGAGTTAAAATATTCAGCAATTAAAATGACAACAAAATACCAGTGTCATTTATACGCAAACAAGAAACAGCAACTGCAATTTTGTTCAGGAAAATTATAAAACTTTTAAGATTGTTTTCAAGAATAATAATTGTTTCTCGGATACATGCAAACCTCTTTGTGAAGCTTTTTGCTTTCAGATAGTTTCTGTTTATCAACAAGAAACGGCTTTTTTTTATAAAGGTTTTTCTTTTTTAGGTGTCTAGAAACTCTATAAATTAGGTAAGTGTCAACAGCAGAGTCTGAGTTATGAACTTTTCCTAAAGTAATCTAATCCTACTTCTTTGTCCTTTTTCAGATAACTTCTATGTTAACCATTCCTTACAAAGTAAGTATTCTTCTGTGTATTACTGAGTGTCAAAAATGTACTTCATATTTTCCTTGACGTGTGATCTTTTTTTTTTAAATCTTCCAGCTTTACAATTGCTTCCTAGGCAGAAACTCCAGTGAGAATTTTTATTTGTTTAGAGTTTTTGAGCAAGAATATTTTATTTGAGTTCAAATATACTATTGTATCTTTATATAGGTGAACCCAGAGATGAATAAAGCTACTTTGTTCCATGAAGAATCTACTCTGTCTTATGCTGGGGCTCCATTTGGAATGAAAAAATCCCCTTTTCAGGACAATCTGGCTCAGGTACCCTCTGGAATGAATACTGCACTATACCTACTCCCTATTTTAAAGAAATCAATAGGAAAAGCCTTTAAGTCCCTTTAGCTGGATTGCAAAACCTTTTCCTCTGTAGGCCTACTGTTACTCTTGAAAATGTAAAGCTAAATAAAGGACAATAGAAGATCATTAATGACTCCTAACTAAACCTAAATATGCAATTCTTCTTTCATCCATATATTCACATGCACCCTGGGTTTACTTTCTGCGGCTCCTACACAATTCTGCAATTTTAATTTCCTACTGATAGTACAACTCAGGTCGTCAGTAAAAAGGAAATTCAGAAAGCTCTTCCACTCTCAGTCATTCCCACTTCCAATCAGAGATGGAAGAGGGGTTTTTTTTTCCCCATAAAAGTAATTTACAAGAATTCTCAGCACTTTCAAGCTAACAAGCCAATCAATGGAAAGGCAGATCCAGGCTGGCAAGATTCACAATATGTTTTCTATGTAAGCAACTCTGAAGCAAAACTTCCTTAAATAATATTTACTGACAGGAAGCACTTCAGAAATGAAAAATTACTTCCTTAGTTTAAGCATCCTGTTCAAACTTCTACTACTGACTTATAAGTGCCTTCATTTGGCTGCTCCTCACTACCTTTCCTCTCTTATCTTTCCCTACACCTCTTCTTGGGATCTCTGCTCTTCTGGCAGATCCCTTCTATCTGTACTCTAAAAACATAAGATATGGAATACTGGGTCAGACCAAGGATCCATCAAGCCTAGAATGCTGTTTTCAACAGGGGTCAATCCAGGTCACAAGTACCTGTCAAGTTCCCAAAAAGGTACACATATATCATATTGCTTATCCCGGGGTAAGCAGTAGATTTCCCGGGTCCTCTTTAATAATAGTTTATGGACTTTTCCTCCAGGTACTTGTCCAAACCTTTTTAAAACCATCTACACTAACAGCCTTTACCACAATCCAGAGTTTGTTCATGCATTCAGTGAAAAAATATTTTCTGTTATTAGTCTTAAATGTGCAATATTATAGCTTCATTGAGTGTCTCCTAGTGGTATGTTTACTAAACTGCACTCAGTGCATTTTTGTGCCCCACACACGTGCGCGCCGCACTAAAGTGCTGGCTCATGTGCGCGGCGCGCTGATGTGCGATAGAGGCGTGGAAAGGCTCCCGGAGGGCGGAGGAAGGCTCCCCAGGGACGGAGAGACGGGGTCAATGTGTGGAGAGCGGGCGGGGAGAGGCTCACCGCACACGAGCGGGGCTGAAATTCAAGCAAAAAAATACCGCGAGTGAAAACCTCGCGGTAGAGCCGATTTAAAGGGAAGAGAAACCATTTCTGTCAGCAATGTACAGCAAAACCAGGGAAACCTACAAAAAGTGAGCAGTGTGATACATGTGCACGGAACAAAAGGGCAAATAAACATTAAAAATGACCCCAACAAAATATAAAAAAATCATAAGCAAGCTGGGCAATAGTGATAGAAAAGGGAAACATCAAAAAACACTCCCAAGAAAGCCCCAAAAAATAAATATGAATTTTAGAAGGGTCTACGCTCCGTCTCCATACAAGGTGAATGATGCCACAGTGAAATAGCACTGATCAGGGTTACGTCCTCCATTGGACAGGTTTCCTATGGCATGCCCATGTTCCACAGCAGCAGGGCGGGCATGTCGGAATGGGCAACTGGACAGATGCTGGGAAAGGGGATACAGAGGGCTGCAGGAGGCACATGCTGTGGTGCAGCTGGGGCACAGTGCGGACTAGGCAGATGCCTAGGTGGCACCCAGGAATGCTGAAACTGTACAGCAGCCAGACAGCAACTGATGAGGGCCCAACATGGGCATGAGCATGTCTATCACAGTGCCACAGGGGATAGTACCCAGCAGGTACCTCCAAGGGCACAGAACAGTGGCAGGCGGTGATTGGGGGACGTGCGGAGAGATATGCAGGCACCCCTACCCCAGAACCAGCACCATAGGCAGCCGCCTACCCGCACACAGGATGGCCTGAGACTGCATACCACCAGCACCACCAGCAGAAGGGCATGTCAGCATGGAGGCACAGGGATACTGGAGGTGGAGGGGGGCAGTGGCAGCTGCCCAGAGCAGACCATGGCCTAGCCCTGTGTAGGTGGCTGCAATGCACTGCAAAAGACAGGCCCTGCCGGACAAACAGTCATGGTATCATCAGGGAATGCACTGTCTTTGTGGCAACACAGTGGTGCAGTGCACACAACCAGTGTGTTTGGAGACAGAAGGTCACAGGTTCAAGCCCAGCTGGGGCTCCTGCCAATCCAGTCCACATATTTTTCCCACAACTAAACCATGATAGTAAGGACAAACCTTTATTGCAGAGAACATATGCATGGTTAATACGCCTATATTTTACCCCACCGAGCACAGACACCATAAACAGCCGCATTACCTAGAGCAGAGTCTCCCAAATGCAGTCCTGGCGGGCCAAACACCATTCAGGTTCCATGCTGCCTCTAATAAAGATGCCTGTGCTGCATATCTTTGCACCACCCCCATGGTATGCAGATGTATCTCATGCATATTCATGAGGGACAGCATGAAAACCCGAACAATGTTTGGCACCCCAGGACTGGAGTTGGGAACCTCTGCCGTAAAGCAGCAGCCAACAGGGGCAGACACACCCACACCCACACCCACAGGCCCCATTGGCCAATGCCTCCTGGAGAGGCAGGACATTGGGCCCTGCGTGCATCTCCCAATACTAGCACTTGCATACCTTAGCAATGTCACCCTACACCTGGGTATACGATACACAGCTATCAAACGTTTGCTATGATTACTGGCACATAGCAATTCCTATGTTAAGCACAGTTTGCTGATTGAGCTCCATCATAACAACCTTTCTGGTCTGTGGTGTGTGCTTCAGGTCTGGTCTCTCACAGTGTTTACCACCCTGGGGAGTGACCCCCAATGGTATTGTGTACCATATCCATGCCTGTACTGTGCCCAGGGCTGCTGTGATGGCCAGGGCTGCTAAACTCCTCTATAGTAGCACAATGCTGGCATAGGTGTGGGGGTGTCTGTCTGTCTATCCAGTGTGTGGTGGCTGCAAACACCCTCCACAGCCCACACTGCCAGCAGTGTTGCCAGTATTGGCCTGCCAATGTGCATAATGAGGAGCAAGGTACCATGGGTATAGCCCGGATAGGGTGGCCTGGCCAGGATGCATCTGCACAGGGCATAGGGCACTGGCTGGGACATTTTAGTGCCCGGCCACCACCTACACAGACAGGGTGGCCTCAGCATGTCCTGCTGGGAGATCACTCTCACCCTGACTGAGCAGTGACCACAGCATAGCTAGGCACCCCCATAGTGCTATATAGTATATTTTCATGTGATATTTATGGGTTTCCTTTTGGGGCCCAGTCACTGACTTATTTGCTTGTGTATGCTGACATTCCAGTTCTGGGTGCATGCATTTCCACCAGGAACATGCACTATGGACTAGCTAGCAGACTGTTTGCAGCTGGTATGTGTCTTGATGGAGTGAGTGTCTTGCAGGGTGCAGCGGCTGAAGGCTTGCTGCAGGAGAATATCAGATAGTGGTGGGGTGCAGCTTATCATATCCAGGCATAATGTCTGTCTGCTATTGTGTTATGGATGTGTACAGAGCTGCATTGACTGCCCTGTAGGGTGTCTGTTCCCCCGCAGGACCGGGGTTGATGGTCCCCTCTACTGCCACCATTGCAGGGAGGTAGAATGTGGATCTGTTGATGGGAGAACCTGTTTGCCACCCTCAGCCCTGGAGGAGAAGGAGGGTGGTGGTACATAATCGTCCATAGGGGCTACACCTGACTGAGACAGACAGATATATCCAAGGTGTTTCTGCAGAAACTAACTACCTCACACATTAGCACTGCTGGGGACCTGCAGCATGGCCTATTTCTGAAATGGAAGGTGCTGTGGATCTGGTGCTGGGCGCCCCACCGCACTCTCAGGGTGAGCACAGTACCTGCACAATGTGACGGTGTGTAGCTACTTTGTGCCAGTAACACACACGGTCAGTACCCCCTACCAGGCCGAGGTGCTGTGGGGGTGCATACCCTATCTTGTGTTTATCTGTGGACAGCTGATTTGCATGTGCAGTGCATCATGGGTACGGGTGTGCTTATCCTATCCTGGTGACCACAGCAGACTGTCTGTGTGGTGACGTGTACTCCCTCTGCAGCCAGCCAGGGGCTTGTTAGCAACTATGGAGCTGTAGCCCAATGGTTACTTCACTGCCTGTGGAGCCAGAGGTCATTGGCGCAAACCCACAGTGGGGTTATTTGATAGGGCTGCTCAAAGCATTATCTCTTTTTCATGTACATTATTGCTGCCAGCAAAACACTCTCAGCGTATTGTACCCATAAGGTGCCTCTGAGGGCGCTTTATAGGGCGCCCTATAGGGCACCTTATGGTTACCGTCCATATGAGGTGCACTATACGTTATCCTGTGGAGCGACTTATAGGGTGCCCTATAGGGGACATTTTAGGGTGCCGTGGCGGACAGTGCACTTTATAATGTGCCCTATGGAGTGCCGTATAGGGTGCCTTATGCGGCATCTTCAATTACGGCATGTGAGGGCGTGTTTGCTGGCAGCAATTAATAAAATACAAATAAAGTGCTGCAGGAAACAATATGTACATTGCAAAGCTGATGCCTCAGCCAGCCTTACGTATTAGGCACACTGGGGAGCAAACTCATGACCCCTGTATTAGTAGTCAGTGCCTTAACCATTGTGCTACACTGCTGTTCCGCCTTGTATGTCAGCGCACCTATTCAGATTTCCATGCATTTAAATGCACAGTGCTGCCATCAAACACAGTGCTATGACCTTGCTGTGCCTCATAGGGCACCCTATATGGCGGCCTATAGGCCACCCTTTCGGCAACATTGTAGGTGCCGTAGTGGACAGTGCACTTTAAAATGTGCCCTCTGGGATACCCTATGAGGCGCCTTATGCAGCACCTTATGTTACAATACTTTGAGGGTGTGTTTGCTGGCAGCACTATTTAAAATAAAAATAAAATGCCCCCTACAGCAATATTACCTATAACAGGTAATGCCTCAGCCAGCCTTCTTCATTAGGCATAGTGGGGGATTGAACCCATGACTCCTGCATTAGTGGTCAGTGTCTTAACCATTGAGCTACACTGCTGCTCCTCCTTGCATGTCAGCGCACCTACTTATGATTTTCATTCCTTAAACTGCACAGTGCTGCCATCAAAAACAGTGCTGTGACCTTGCGGTACCTCATACGGCACCCTATAAAGCGCCCTATAAGCAACATTCTAGGGTGCCTTGGTGGACAGTGCACTTTAAAATGTGCCTTATGGGGCGCCTTATGTTAACACGCTTTGAGAGTGCATTTGCTAGTAGAGATAATTTAAAAAAAAATAAAATGCCTCCTAAAGCAATCTTCCTCATAATGCCTCAGCCAGCCTTCTTCATTGGGCACAGTGGGGGATTGAACCCATGATCCCTGCACCACTGGTCAGTGTCTTAACCATTGTATTGTGGCTCTGTTTCTGTGCTTGCACATCAGCGCGCCACTTATGCTTCCCGCGCAACTTTCTCATGCGCTAATGTGCGGGGCGCACATGAGCGCAGCGCACATTAGCGCATGATTAATCCCGGTTTTGCTTTTTTCTGACTGAAACGCCCACTCCTTATATGGCATCTGCACACTAGCGCGGCGCACACCCTAACAGGGTTTTAGTAAACATACCCCCTAGTCTTTCTACTTTTTGAAGAAGTAAACAATAGACCTACATTTACTCATTCCACTCCATTCATTATTTTATAGACCTCTACAATATCTCCCTTCAGCCATCTTTT
This sequence comes from Ichthyophis bannanicus, assembly GCA_033557465.1. Classification (NCBI taxonomy): domain Eukaryota; kingdom Metazoa; phylum Chordata; class Amphibia; order Gymnophiona; family Ichthyophiidae; genus Ichthyophis; species Ichthyophis bannanicus. The sequence continues at coordinate 166,936,207 of CM066036.1, read as the reverse complement.
TTCCAAGTTGAAGAGCCCTAACCTTTTAAGCTTTTCCTCATAATAGTATTCTTCCACCCGCTTTACCATTTTGGTTACTCTTCTCTGTACCTTTTCCAATTCCACCATATCCTTTTTAAGATATGATGACTAGAATTGCACACAATATTCAAGGTGCGGTCACAACAAGAGATGATACAGAGGCATTATAATATCCTTTTTTTTATTCTCTGTTCTTTTTTTTATGATTCCTAGCATTCTATTTGCTTTCTTGGCCTCCACTGTGGCTCCTAAATCCTTTTCCTGGGTGGTGGTTCCTAATGGGGAACCTTGCATTGTACAACCATAGTTTGGATTGTTTTTCCCTATGTGCACAACTTTGCACTTGTCCACAGTTAATTTCATCTGTCATTTGGATGTCCAGAATTCCAGTTTATCAAGGTTCTCATGCAATTTTTCACAATCCTCTTCTGTTTTAAGAAATTTGAATAATTTTGTGTCATCTGAAAATTTGATCACCTCACTCTTTATTCCCATTTTCAGGTCATGTATGACTATATTAAAAAGCAGCGGGCACAGCATAGATCTCTGAGTTATTCCACTATTCATCTTTCTCCATTGAGAAAATCGGCCATTTAGCCCTACACTGCTTTCTATCTTTTAAACAGTTCCTGTACAAATCCAAGCAAAAACCTCACCTCTTTGAGACTGCATTTGGATCCTTATCCCCTCAGTCTCCTGTTCACCTCCTGTGTATTTCCTTACCATTCCCTAGATATATCCTAGTCCTCAGTTGATTTGTTGTTGGTCTTGACTAGAGAGACTATAAGCTCTGATGAGCAGGGACTGTGTCTTATATGTGTCTGTAAAGTACTGCTTATGCTTTAGAGTGCTACACATATGATAAGTAGTAGCAGTATGCTGAACTAGAAACCAGGGTGTTCATAGCCCTACTTAGAAAACCCACAACTTGAATTTTAAAACACATTAAAGAGAAAAGTAGTGATGTATATCTCAAGGAAAGCAAATTTTGACCCACCTACATCTATAACCCTGTGCAACAACACTTATCAAAGAAAGAAAGAAATAAAATATCTAGGAGTTACATTTGACTGCGACCTAAAAATGGAAGCTCACCTGCGCAAAACCAACAGGGCAGTCTTCTACAAACTGAGAACTCTACAACCCATACGGAATATTATTGATCCCCACGACTTCAGATCCGTTGCTCAAGCACTCATCATGCCACATTTCGACTATTGCAACGCCATTCTTCAAGGACTTCCTAAGAAAACCCTGAACATCCTTCAAATGGCACAAAATGTATCTTCCAGGATCATCATGAGGAAAAGTCTTACTGAACACATTACACCAGTACTAATTGAGCTACACTGGCTCCCCATAGCAGCCCGCACAAAATACAAAATACTGACGACCACCTTCGAACTCATCCACAGCATAGCACCATCCTTCCTCGACACCCTAATCAGATTGCAACCATCCAACAGAAACAGGAGAACCATCAATTGCAACACCCTCCACACTCCAACAGATATCAGATCAGTCAAAAAAATCACTAGTAACAGGGCTTTCTCATACACAGCACCAACACTATGGAACCAACTCCCACCTGACCTACGAGCCAGCATTGATCTAGCCGACTTTAGAAAGAAACTCAAAACCCACCTATTTCAAAGTCATTTCAACCTGTACTAAACTCGCAGAAGGGGCAACTCCCCCACAGCACCCCAGAAAACCTGTAATGTATAAATGTACATATGTAAATTATTATCCCCTTAGCTTAGAAGTAGTTAATTTTCTGCGTGACGTGCTAATCTTTCGAATCTTTATGTACAAATCAAAATTATTCTGTCTTGATTTCGACAGCTTTCTCCATGTAATCTTCCCCGCTTCTGATCGCTGGAAGGAGCGGTATACAAATGCTTGCTAAATAAATAAAAATAAATAAGTATTAGTGTGATGTCAAACTGTGACGCAACGTTTCCTTAGAGGTTCACTTTCTTGCTCAGAAGTTATCTCATACAGTCAGAAGCTTTCCTAAAAAGCTCCTATCACTTCCAAAAGCATGGAATTGTCTTGCAAAACCAAGAGCTTTGTGATAAATGCCAGATTTGTTCACATATCTCCTAAAAAACCCAGGTTTCTCTAAAAAGAGGTCGCCAAGCAAGCTCTCTCTCTCACTCAAAAACAATTTCTGAAGCAAAGTTTCTAAAATGAGTATTTTCTAGCTTCTCAGTTGTAAGCCCTTTTTTAAACAATCCAAATAAATTATAGACTCCTGATATTAAAAAAAAATCTCTCACACACACTCTGTCCTCAACCAGCTACCAACTACTAAAACTCACTCTCAGTCACAGTGAATATTCTCTCACTCGTTTGAAGCTGTCGGTATTCTTTTAGCGATCAAATGAACAACATAGTTCCTCATACACTCTGTACAGCAAAGGGAGAAGAAACTCAACCCCGACAGACAAGCTTTCATGACATTAAATTTTACAAGCATATTAGATAAAAGTGTGTAGCATTTCCACAAGGTTCCTTTGACTGCCGTGATACAGCATCGTTCTGCTCTCCCTCCGTGGTCCCTATCAGCAGCTGCCTCGTGCTGGGCTGATTGCACCTACCTGGAGCTGTGTGCATGCTCAGTAATGAGGCACTTTTGGGTATGGGTAAAATTTACTTTTTATTTTGTAATTCATTTGTGCTGCTGGGATCCCAGTGGTACTCACTCCGCTGGTATCCCAGTTGCAGAAACTGGAAACTACTTGGAGCTTCCATTCGTTCTGGGCCCGCTTCTGCCTTTAGCCACAAATCATGGTTCATATTCTTTTTCTAAAATAGAATTCCCCTGGGCACTCAAGCCCCAGAAAGTCACGGTTCAAGTGCCTGCATTCACGCAGCCCTGGTGCAACCTTGCCCAATTATGGTCTGTGGCCTAAAGAGGAGCCCAATGATAGCCATGCCCAATTTCTTCAAAGCTCACAGCCATCCTGAACCTCGTTGGGGCCAACAGTAGACACGGTACAGCCCAGCTGTAGCAGCGCTAAATGACCCAAACCCAGAGCAGGTAGGTACCCTTGAGGAAAAAATCTATTTGAACCATATTGGATTAATATGAATAAATAAGCATTAAAAGTTAGAGTTTAACACTTTTAGCAACAGAATCTAAAAAATCTGCTCTCTCTCTGCTAGAGTTGTTTTTTTCTTGATTATTAATGTGTTGAAATTTGGGCATCCTGTTTCCTAACAACTTGTTGTCAAATTCTAAACCTCTCTTCTGAGTTTCAGGAGACACACAAACTATGAGCAAAAAACCCCTGCTAAAACACCCCTGAAAAGGAATTTAAGAGTTTTGGTTGCAACCAACTTCTTCCCCTCAAATAGCCCCGTCCTCAGTGCTCTGGTGATGTCTCCTGACAGTTGCCATCAAGTTGGGTGACACCATTGGGTCTAGCCTCTGCTAAAGATTCCCTCAGTTGATGGTGGGAGCTGTTGGTTGCTCTCATCACTCTCTGCTGGTTGGCCAGATCTGTCACTGGCACTGGAAAGGATTTGAAATCTGAGAACAGATGTTTCCTGTTTTTGCATTTCGAAGTCTCCTCTGTGCTGCTAGGGCAATGTGGGCCAAAGAACAGAGAGATATGGGAGCAAAAAGCTTAAGTTTGGCTGTTGCTGGATTTAGGGGCTAGGAGGGGGCACTATAGCTAATGTGGTTGCGGGGTATTGGCATGGAGTGGGATGTTGCTGAGTGAGGGAGCTGGGAAGAGAAGATGTTGCTGGAGCTTGGAGAAGGGAAGTTTATGCTGTTGCAGGAACCTGGAGAAGTGGAAGCTGGCACTCTTGCTGGAGCTTGGAGAGGAGGATCTGATGCTATTGTAGGGGCCAGGGATGGGAGAAATGGGATTGATGCTAGGTATATGAGAAAAAGCTGGCACTGGAAAATTGTTTTTTTTGGGTCATTAAATAGAATCCATGTAATGAAGCTACAGTGTAACCCATTTAAGACTAACTAGAGAAAATATTTTTTCACTTAGCGCGTAATCAAACTCTTCAATTCATTACCGGAGGATATAGTTAAAGCCAGCACCATAATTCAAAGGCATCAATTTTCTTCCTATCTTTTTCACTGTCCAACTTTCACATCCATATGACATTATTGAAAATGCCATGGCTTGAACAAGTTGAATCTTTGTATGGAGAGAGACATCTCTGTTCTTGAAAATCTTGTCTAAGTCCTTAATAGCCATTCTGCCAAAAGCAATGGGTTTTGTCAGACTTCTTTACTGCTAGTTGCTTCTTTATTGATAGTTGATCCAAATAGGTTAAAGTTGTCCATTATTTCAATTTCTTCTCCATCAACGATGAACTTATTGATTCTGCCAGTTGTCTTAGAAACATAGAAACATGATGACAGAAAAAGACCACATGGCCCATCTAGTCTGTCCTTCCATATCAACAACTACAACAGTCCCCTTTTTACCTTTAGAGATCCTCTGTGTTTGTCCCATGCTTTTTTGAATTCAGTTACTGTCCTCATCTCTACCACCTCCACTGGGAGACTATTCCATGGATCCACTACTCTTTCCATAAATAAATATTTCCGCATATCACTCCTGAATCTATCTCCCTTCACCTTCATCACATGTCCCCTCATAGCAGAACTTGCTTTCAATTGAAAGAGGCTCTCTCCCTGAACATTTATGCCACGGAGGTATTTAAACATCTCAATCATATCACCTCTATCCCACCTTTCCTCTAAGGTGTACATATTAAGATCCTTCAGTCTGTCCTCATATGCTTTATAATGAAGACCACTAATCATTTTAGTAGCCACCCTCTGCACCGACTCCATCCTGTTCACATCCTTTTGAAGGTGCGGTCTCCAGAATTGCTCACTATACTCCAAATGAGGTCGCACCAAAGACTTATACAGAGGCATTATCACCTCCTTTTTTCTGCTAGCCATTCCTCTCCGTATGCACCCAAGCATCCTTCTAGCTTTTGCAGTCGCCTTTTCTACCTGTTTAGCTACTTTAAGATCATCAGACACAACAACGCCTAGGTCCCGCTCTTCTTTAGTGGACAAAAGTACTTCACCCCCTATACTATATTGCTCCCTTGGATTGCTGCAGCCCAAATGCATGACCTTACATTTTTTAACATTAAATCCCAGCTGCCAAATTCTAGACCATTCTTCAAGCTTAGCTAGATACCTTCTCATGTTATCTACACCTTCCTGGATGTCTACTCTATTGCAGATTTTTGTATCATCCACAAAGAGGCAAACCTTACCCGACAGCCCTTCCACTATATCACTAACAAAGATGTTAAAAAGAATCGGACCAAGGACAGATCCCTGGGGCACACCAATGGTAACATCCTTCTCCTCAGAGTGAGCTCCATTTACTTGTACTCTTTGTCGCCTCCCACCCAACCAATTTCTAACCCAAGCAGTAACTTTAGGGTCCATCCCTAGGGTGCTCAGTTTGTTTATAAGTTGCCTGTGAGGAACAGTGTCAAAGGCTTTACATCTAGGGCTCTCCCTCTGTCAAACTCCCTGGTCACCCAGTCAAAGAAATCAATCAGATTTGTCTGACAAGACCTGCCTCTGGTGAATCCATGCTGCCTCGGATCCTGTAATCCGCTGGACTCCAGAAACCTCACTATGATCTTTATCTTCTTTACATTAAGGTGCAGACCCATTTTAAGACTATATTCCTTGATCTTGAGAAACAAATGTTTCAGATCGTCTTCACTTTCAGCCAGTAATGTGGTATCATCAGCATAGTGAAGGTAGTTGACGAGTCTTCCACCAATCTTCACACCTCTGTTGTCTTCATACAATCCTGCTTCTCTGATGATTTGTTCTGCATATTTTATTTATTTATTTATTTATTTACAGTCTCTTATATACCTCACTATTCATCATCAGCGCGGTTCACATGGAACAAAATGCTCAGTACATTTAACAAGTATGAGTTTACAGGTAACAGGGCATAAATAACTTGGATAACCAGGGTAACTATTTACCAAACTTACTACATGGAATCATATGCACAGAGGTTTCATAGGAAAACACCAGCCCACTATAGGATTGAATATCAAACTTGGTGTGTTGTTGAAATACATAAATTTATCTGGGACTGCTGCTAAATTAAACAGATAGGGGAAACGTATGCAGCCTTGTCATACATCTTTGCTGATTTTAAACCATTCTATTTTTCCTTGTTCCGTTCAATCTGTTGCTTCTTGATCAATGTAAAGGTTGTGTAACAGAACAATCAGGTGTTCTGGTATACCCATGCTTCTTAATGTGGCCCAGAGTTTCTCATGGTTTACACAGTCAAAAGCCTTGCTGTAGTCAATAAAGCAGAAATAGATATCCTTTTGGTATTCTTTAGTCTTTTCAAGGATCCATCTCACATCCACGGTGATGTCTCTCATTCCTCGCCTTTTCCTGAATCCTGCTTGCACTTCAGGTAGTTCTCGTTTCAGGTATGGTTGTAGTCTCTGTTGAATAATCTTCAGTAGAATATTGCTGGTATGTGGGATCAGAGCAATTGTGTGATAATTTCCACAATCAGTTGGATCACTTTCTTTAGTACTGGTATAAACACAGATCTTTTCCAGTCAGTTGCCCATGATGTTGTCTTCCAAATTTCTTGGCAGAGCCTTGTAAGTTTGGTAACAGCTGCATCAGATTGTTATAATAATTCTATGGGAATGCCATCAATGCCTGGTGCTTTGTTCTTTGATAAGGCTTTTAATGCTGCTTCGACTTCGACATCACCAATGGTTCTAGTTCATAAGGTACAGGTTGAAACGGCTGTTGGTCCACTTGATCTTTATGATACAAAAACTCTGTATATCCTTTTCACCTTAACTTGATCTTCTCAACATCATTCAACATAGATCCTTGAGCATCTTATAATATTCATAAGAACATAAGAACATAAGATATGCCATACTGGGTCAGACCAAGGTCCATCAAGCCCAGTATCCTGTTTCCAACAGTGGCCAATCTAGGTCATACGTACCTAGCAGTTTCCCCAAAAGACACAGGTTCCACAATGCTTGTACTGGGTCAAGCATTGATATCCTGGGTCCCTTCTTAATAATGGTTTATGGACTTTTCCTCCAGGAACTTGTCCAAACCTTTTTTAAACCCAGCTACACTAACAGCCTTTACTACATCCTCCGGTAACAAATTCCAGAGTTTGTCTTTTGGTATCCGGTGGGTGTTTGCAGTTTAACACCGTTGACTCTTCTGGGCCTGCAGTTGGTTTCTCCGATCAGTATGTTTTGTAGAATATTTGCTGAGCGTTGATGTATGATTTTGAAAATATTTAGTGTTGTCTTGAATCTTGCTCTTGCTGTTATGGGTAACCAATGGAGTTGCTGCAGTACAGGTGTGATGTGTTTGTGTCTTGCTATGCCCGTGATGATGCGTGCTGCAGTGTTTTGCACCATTTGTAGTGGGTGGGTGGTTTGATTGGGAAGTCCTTGATATAACGAGTTACTGTATTCCAATTTGAGGAAAGCCAAACTTGTTCTTCCTCTAATAGTTTCTGCTTCTATTTCCTTGCATGTGTCATTATAATACTTCTCCTTGTCTTGTCTTGCTGCATGTTGGGAATCTCTGTTGAGTTCTGTGATTGCCTCTCTTTCTCCTCTGGGTTTAGTTCTCTGCATTTCTGGGCAATTTTAAGAGTTTCTTTGGTCATCCATTTTGGCAGTGTATACTTTTTCACCTTTTGTAGAGACTTCTCCCTTTATTCCAACACAACCTTCTTGATGTCATCCCATAACTCTTCTGGAGCTCTGTCATTTGTATCTAAAGCAGCAAATCAATTTTGCAGGCAGTCTTTAAATTCCAGTGGTATATTCTCAAGGTCATATTTTGCTACATTCATGAGTGACTTGGTCTTTTTCAACTTTAGTTTGAGTTTGCACACTAGTAGTTGGCGACCTGTAACATAGTCAGCTCCAGGTTTTGTCTCTGTTGATGTTAAAAAGCTTTTCCATCGTTGACTACCAAAGATGTAGTCAATTTAATTTTTGTACAATCCATTGGGTGAAATCCATGGGGTATGTTTACTAAACCATCTTAATGTTACCGGCGCTAGTTGCAGTGATAATGTGAAAAATACCATCTAAGGAGTGGGCGTTCTGGCATCAAGGTAGCAAGAATCTGTATCGCGTGATAGTGGGCGCCGTGGCACGTTAACACGCGTTAACCCTAAGTTCATGTCAGTGCAGTGTTAGAAGCTATAAAGATGTAGCCCACTGGCTACTGCAATGACTGTGGAGGCAGAGGTTATGGGTTCGATCCTGCAGTGGTGTTATGTAAGAAGGCTGTCTGAGGCATTTCCCTTTTCTAATTGAAATCAGTGCTGTCTGAGGCAGTTCCCATATTTCATTTAAATCAGTGCTGTCTGAGGCATTTCCTTTTTTAAGTTAAATCAGTGCTGCCAGCAAAAACACCCTCACAGTGCCGTAACATAAGGTGCCGCATAAGGCGCCCTATAAGGCACTCCATAGGGCACATTATAAAGTGCCCTGTCTGCCAAGGCGCCTTCTAATGTGCCCTATAGGGCACTTAATAGGGCGCCTTATGAGTCACCTTAAGGTTACAGCACTGTGAGGGTGCATTTTGCTGGCAGCACTGATTTAAATTAAAAGGAAAAGCCTCAAAGAGCCTTATTAAATAACACCACTGTGGGATCAAACCCATGACTTCTGCCTCCACAGTCATTGATGCAACCAGAAGGCTACATCTCTATAGCTACTACCACACTGCTACAGAAAGACTGCAGAAAGACTGCAGGTCACCACACAAACTGTCTGCTGTGGTTACCAGGATAGGGTAAACCCACCCGTACCCATGATGCACTGCACATGCAGATCAGGAGTCTACAGCTGATCACATAATGGGGTATGCACCCCCACAGCACCTAGGCCTAGTAGGGAGAACTGACCGTGTGTGTTACTGGCACAGAGTAGCTACAGACCGTGGCATTGTGCGGGTCCTGTGCTTACCCTGAGAGTGAGGTGGGGCACCCAGCACCAGGTTCGCAGCACCTGGGTTGGCTGAGATGGGTTATGCTGCAGGTCTCCATCAGTGCCAGTGTGTGATAGGTAGCCCTTACAGACAAACCTAGGATACACCTGTGTCCATCTATATTTCCCAGTCACATCTAGCCCTTGTGGACTATGATCCACCCAGAATAGTGCATATCCTGTGTGGGTACCATGGTCACAAGTTATAGGTGAAGGGGGTGTTTGGACCTAAAAGCAGATTATGTGGCACCACCCAACCTGCCCTCTGTGGCTCAGGGTGTGGGGGACAGGATCTCCCAACAACAGATCCACATTGTACATCTCTGCAATGGTGGCAGTGGAGAGGACAAACAACCCTGGTCCTGCTGCGGAATAGGCACCCTACAGCGCAGACAATGCAGATCTGTACACATCACAGAAAGCAATGGCAGACAGGCAGAATGCTGGAGAAGCTCAGCTGCCTCCCATCACTATCTGACATTTACCAGCTGAAGGCACAGACAGTCTGCTAGCTAATACATAGTGCATGTTCCTGAAGGAACTGTGTGTACCCAAAAATGGGATGTGAGCACACACACCAAGCAGGTATGCTAGTGATTGGGCCCCCCAAAAAAGAACCCATAAATACCACTTGAGTAAAATGCTATAGAACACTATGGGGGAACATAGCCATGCCATGGTCACTGTTCAGTCAGGGTGAGAGTGACCTCCCAGCATGACATGCTGTGGCCACCCTGTCCATGCAGGTGGTGGTCAGGCACTACAATGTCCCAGGCATTGCCCTATACCCTGTACAGATGCATCTTGCCCAGGCCACCCTGTCCGGACCATACACACAGTACCTTGCTCCTCATTATGCACATTGGCAGGATAACACTGGAAACAATGCAAGCAGTGTGGGCTCAGTAAGGTGTAAGCACCCACAACACACTGGATAGACATACACACACTCCCACTCCTATGACAGCATTATGCAAATATGGAGGCATGTGGCAGCCCTGGCCGCCATACCAGTCCTGGGCACAGTGCGAGCATTGCTATGGTACGCAATATTGTTTGTGTCACTCCCCGGGGTGGTAAACACTGTCAGAAGCAATAACTGAAACACACTGCACAGATATCAGAAAGGTTGCTATGATGAATCTCTATCAACAAATCGTGTTTAACTTAGGATTTGTTAGCTGACATTAATCATAGCAACCTTTTGATATATGTGGAACGTGTTCCCAAGTTTAGGACGGCATTGCTAAGGTATACAGGTGCCAGTATTGGGAGATTCTGCTCTGCGCAGGGCCCAACAGCCTGACTCTCCATGAGTCTTTGGATAGTGGAGCCTGTGGGTGTGGGTGTTTGTGCCCCTGTTGGCCGCTGCTCTAGGGCAGAGGTTCCCACATCCGATCCTGGTGGGCCAAACACTGTGCAGGTTTTCATGCTGTCCCTAATGAATATGCACGAGATACATTTGCATACAATGGCGGCAATGCATAAAAATGCAGCACAAGCATATTTATTAGGGACAGCGTGAAACTCGAATGGTGTTTGGCCTCGAGGACTGCAGTTGGGAAACTCTGCTCTAGGGATTGCACATGTTTATGGTGTCTGTGCTCTGTAGGGTAAAATATAGATGTTTCAGGCATGTTTATTTTATCTGCAATAAAGGTTCTGTCTTTATTACAATGGTTTAGTACTGGGTAGATTATAGGGACATGGTCTACAGGTGCCCCATCTTGGACTTGAACCTGTGACTTTCTGCCCCTGAACACAATGGCTGTGTGTACTGCACCAAACTGTTGCCACAGAAGCAGGCATTTCCCTAGGGATACCATTAGTGTTTGTCAGACAGACCTTGTCTGTTGCACCGCACGGCACCCACCTAAACAGTGCTTGGCCTTGTTCTGCTGTGGGCAGATGCCACTTCCCCCTTCACCACCAGCAACCCTCCGCCACCATGCTGACATGCCATTATGCCGGTGGGGCTGGTGGTGCGCAGTCCTAGGTCATCAAGTGTGCTGGTAGGCAGCTGCCTATGGTGTGGGTTCTCGGGTATGGGTGCCTACATGGACATGCACGCTTCCCCAAAGCACTGCCTGCCAATGTTCTGTGCCCTTGGGGGTACCTGCTGTGTAATATCCCCTATGACACTGTGGGATGCACACTTGTGCCCATGTTGGACCCTCATCAGTTGCTGTCTTGCTGCTTTACAGTTTCAGCATTCCTATGTGCCAGCTAGGCATCTGTCTAGTCCGCACTGTGCCTCAGTTGGACCACAGCATATGCCTCCTGCAGCCCCCTGTATCCCATTTACAGCATCAGTACAGTTGCCCTTTCCTACGTGCCCACTCTTCTGTTGCTGCACATGTGCACGCCATAACAAACCTGCCCAATATAAACGACAAAAACCCTGATCACCGCTATTTCAATGTGGGATCATTCACTTTGTAGGGGGACAGAGCATAGACCCTTCCAAACATGATATCTTCCTTTTTACACTTTGACAGTAGTGTTGCTTTATGTTTATCATTAATATCACTATTGGCCAGCTTGGTTATTGGGACTTCAAATGTGGTTCTTGTCATTTTATATGATTATTTGCCTTTTTGGTTCCTGCACATGTATCACTACTATCACTTTTCTGGGTTTACCTGCCTTTTCTGTACATTGCTGAATGAAATGGTTTCTCTCTCCTGCAAATGTGCCTCTAATGTGAGGGTTTCACTGGCGTTAGTGTTCAGACCCGGATTTCACAGTGTTAGGGGTATGTTTACTAAACGGCACTAACATCGCAGTTGTGACGTTATCGCGTGATATGTGACGTTATCACATGATAATGGCGCATTACCGTGTGAGAACGTCACATATCGCGCGATAAGATCTGCTGCGGCGGTAATGTGCACTGAGGGTGGAGCAAGGCCCCCCCAAAGGGTGGAGGAAGGTTCCCCAGGGACAGAGAGAAGGGGTCAATGGGCAGAGAGTGGACGTGGAGTGGCTCCTTGCACACTAACACTATGAAATGAAGCTCAGAAAATTAGCGCCGGTGAAAACCTGGCACTAGGCACATTTGCAGGTCAGAGAAACCATTTTGGTCTGCAATGTACAGCAAAGGCAGGGAAACCCAAAAACGTGATAGTAGTGATACATGTTGTGATTTAGAAGCCTATGCAGAGCTTATGGAAATAGAAGGAAAGAAGGATTTTACCTTTAAAGATACTGATAGCCAGCACACATGTCTCAGTATTTGCAAGAGAGAGGCAAGCAAAGTGAGACAGGAGCTGAGCTGACACACCCAAGCTCTGACGTAGCAGCAAGCTTGGATCTTGATTACTCACACCTGTGCAGGAAGGCAGAGTCAAGCCTCAGGAAACAGAAATTTAAACCCCAGCTAGAAGCTTGGGAGGAGAGCAGGGGAAGAGGCAGAGCTTCCAAAGGGAGGAAGAGAGAAAAAGCTTCTGAGAAAAGGCCAAGCGCTCTAGATTGGAGGAGACGTGGTTGGAGAGGCTCAGAAACTTCCCAGAGTTGGAGACCTTGTAAGGAACCTATCTGCAGGTCTGAAATTGAAGCCAGCAGAACAGAAGGAGAGAAGGTACAGCCTGTTGTCAGGAACCTGCTGAGGGAGAAAGAGCAGAGAACCCTTCAGTCCTCAGGGCTGGATGAAAGGCTTCAGAGTCTGCCTAGGTGGGAACCCAGCTCTAAAGCCAGAAGTTTGAAGAACTCACCCAGGAGCTGAGGGCCAGGGCAGTGCTCTTGACAGGCAGTGCAAACAGAAGAGCAGAAAGTAATTCCTTACAGCTGGAGAGAGCTAGCTGAGAGCCAGAGAGGAGTCTCCACAGCCCAAGGTATTTCTAAACCTTACTATGCAGAATTGTGTCCAGGAGAAATACCAGAGTTAGCAGAGGGAGGTTACCAGAGACCCTGCTATACCAATTTAAAGTCAAACTCAGTAAGCCCTGAGTTTGAAGAAATGCAATGGGACAGTAATGATATTGACCTAGGGGAAGTTCCTATGGATTACACATTTTGTGTGGCAGATGATATTGAGTCCCTGCGCTAAAAACCCGTATAAAAGAGCTGAGTGAAAGCAAAGGAAAAGAGGTATTTTTCTTTGGAAGCAGAAGCTGTTTTTGTTAAGCTGTTTTGATTACATGGGATATGCACTGCACATGTTTGGAGCAGAGACTGTGAGAAATGCAGTTACTTTAATTTTCTGTAAATAACTCTGAGCAAACACCTGAAGATTGTCCTATTTTGTTCTGCACTGAATTCTTTTGTGTTGGGAATAAATTCCTTGTCATTTTGCCTTACTACTCGAATCACAACTACTCTTTATCAGAGGACATAATGGCAGCTCCAACCCTCTTAGCCCTAGGCGGAGGGCTGGCGTCATGACAATGTGCAGGAGCCAAAAAAGCAAAGAAACAGATAAAATGACCAGAACCACATTTGAAATCCCAATAACCAAGCTGGCCAATAGTGATATTAATGAGAAACATAAAGCAACACTACTGACAAAGCATAAAAAAGAAGATATCATGTTTGGGAGGGTCTATTCTCTGCCCCCCTACAAAGTGAATGATCTCACATTGAAATAGCAGTGATCAGGGTTTTTGTCTTTTATATTGAGTGGGTTTGTTATGGCGTGCAAATGTGCAGCAACAGCAGAGTGGGCACATAGGACAGGGCAACTGTACTGATGCTGTAAATGGGATACAGAGGGCTGCAGGCGGCACATGCTGTGGTCCAGCTGGGGCACATTGCGGACTAGGCAGATGCCTAGGTGGCACATAGGAATGCTGAAACTGTAAAGCAGCAAGACAGCAACTGATGATGGTCCAACATGGGCACGAGTGTGTTCCCCACAGTGTCCCAGGGGATATTACCCAGCAGGTACCCCCAAGGGCACAGAACATTGGCAGGCGCTGCCAGGAAGAAGCGCGCATGTCCATGTAGGCACCCCCACCCAAAAACCCACACCATAGGCAGCTGCCTACTGGCACACTGGATGGCCTGTGACTGCACACCACCAGCACCACCGGCATAAGGGCATGTCAGCATGGTGGTGGAGGGGTGCTGGTGGTGGAGGGGGCAGAGGCAGCTGCCCACAGCAGACCAAGGCCAAGCCCCATTTAGGTGTGTGCCATGCACTGCAACAGACAAGATCTGTCTGATGTACAGTCATGGTATTCCCAGGGAATGATCTGCCTTTGTGGCAGCAGTGTGATGCAGTACACACAGCCATTGTGTTCAGGGGCAGAGGGTCACAGGTTCAAGTCCCAGCTGTGGCCTCTGCAAACCATGTCCCTATATTTTACACAGTAGTAAACCATGGTAATAAAGACAGAACCTTTCTTGCAGAGCAATGAAACATGCTATAAACGCCTATATGTCACCCTACAGAGCACAGACACTATAAACATGTGCAATCCCTAGAGAAGAGTGTCCCACCTGCAGTCCTGGAGAGCCAAACACCATTCAGGTTGTCAGGACGTCCCTAATAAATATGCATGGGATGTATTTACATGCACCGCCCCCTTTGTATGTACATGTATCCATGCATATTCATTAGGGACAGCATGAAGACCTGAACCGTGTTTGGCCCACCCGGACCAGAGTTTGGAACCTCTGCCCTAGAGCAGCAACACAAACACCCACACCCACAGGCTCCACTATCCAAAGCCTCATGGAGATTCAGGCCGTTGGGCCCTGCGCAGACTAGCATCTCCCAATACTAGCACCTGCATACCTTAGCAATGCCGTTCTAAACTTGGGAACACGCTCCACATATATCAAAGGGTCGCTATGATCAATGTCAGATAACACATCCTATGTTAAACACAATTTGTTGACAGAGATTCATCATAGCAACCTTTCTGATATCTGTGGAGTGTGGTTCAGTGTATGTTTCCGACAATGTTTACCACCCCGGGGAGAGACCCCAACAGTATTGAGTACCATAGCAATGCCTGCACTGTGCCCAGGACTGGTGTGACAGCCAGGGCTGCAAACCACCTCTATCCTTGCACAATGCTGAAATAGGTGTGGGAGTGTGTGTATGTCTACCCAGTGTGTTGTGGCTTACTGAGCCCACAATGTTTGCACTGTTTCCAGTGTTAGCCTGCCAATGTGCATAATGAGGAGCAAGGTACCGTGGGTATGGCCCGGACAGGGCAGCATGGGCAGGATGCATTTTCACAGGGCATAGGGCAATGGCTGGGACACTGTAGTGCCCGACCACCACCTGCATGGACAGGGTGGCCACAGCATGTCATGCTGGGAGGTCACTCTCACCCTGACTGAGCAGTGACCATGGCATGTCTAGGTTACCCCATAGTGCTCTTCAGTATCTTTTTCAGGTGATATCTATGGGTTCCCTGTTCTGGGGTCTAATCACTGACTTGCTTGGTGTGTGTGCTCATATCCCATTTTGGGTACACACAGTTCCTTCAGGAACATGCACTATGTACTAGCTAGCAGACTGTCTGCATTTAGCGTGTTTATGGCTGGCACACCTTGCAGGGTGAAGACTGAGAGTGTCTACTGCTGGTCAATGTCAGATGGTGGTGGGGGCATCTGAGTGTATACAGGCCTACTGCCTGTTTGCCAGTGCCCTGTGTGATACAAACAGATCCGCATCCAGTGCTTTGGAGAGTGCCCTCTCCCCTGCAGGACCGGGGTAGCTGGTCCTACAGCCCTTCATCATGTCACTCCACTGCCGCCATTGCAAAGATGTAGAGTGTCCCCCCACTCTGGCCCCGAGAGGGCGAGTCTGTAGGCACTGCTCTCTAATCCACATGTGGGTCCAGACAACCTCCTGCCCTATAGGGCACAGTAGGTGATGGCAATGAGGTGAGGGTGTTTCTGCTGGCAGCAGAGATTGTAGAGATGTGTCACACGCAGCAAAAGAGATTGCCTCAGACAGCCATAGCAGATGAGACCCCTGAGGGATCAAACCCATGAGCTCTGGCTTGTTGGTCATTGTATTAACCAGTAGGCTACAGCTCTATACACCTTCTCATAGCACTGCCACGAAGTTAAGGTTACCACTCGTAAACATCCAACGCGCCCCCTATTGTGCGATACACAGTGCATGCTACGTGGACTCCGGCACGCCGACCTCCCTATATGGCATTGCTCACGTTATGGCTGGGGGTTTCACCGCCAACATTAGGATGGTACACACATACCCCATAGCAAATATCAGTGTCCCCCCCCCCCAAAAAAAAATCCATCACCTCAGCTAAGGTACCCTGTAAAGTGCCATAGCTGTGGGTCTACCCCATCCCGGTAAGCTCAGCTGACATTTACTGGGTTGACCTACAGTTGCTGTGTAGTCAGCCTGTGCTATGAGAAGAGGCATAGTACACTGGTTAATATGATGCCCTCAGAGTCACTGTTTATGGGTTCGAATACCCACTGCACCAACAGTAAGATGAGTGTTAGTAACAGTCAGACACATCCCCACAAACAGTGACACAAGCCAAATACACTATAACCTTTGTCCCGTGCCTCAAAGGAGAGGCTTGGCGTAGTGTTGCATCACCAAAAGCACATCAGAAGGCACCCACAGCTGAGGCACAGCAGATGTGGCCCAAGCCAAACAGCATAAGTAATGCAATGCTGTAAACCAAAGCCAGCCACCATAGCCGCCAATCTTAGTATCCAACATGTAGTTATGTGGCCCCAGAGATACTTTTCCATGTGGCGTACACGTCATGTGTGTGGCGTAGTAGTGCACGGCACGGCATATGCACGATACTGCGCATGCGCAGCGTGCATGCGTGCATCATAAACACAGGGCATCTCTCAAAATGGTGATGCGATCCCGCAAGCCAGCCTTTAGCCACCATGACCTATGACAGCTGGCAGCCCTAATATGCACCAGGCAGCCGCGCCTCTTCCCAGGCACCTCAAAACGCCAGGATCTTGAACGCGTAAAGAGGGCGTGGGTGCGCTTCACAAGGCACTTTAACCATGCAGCAGACTACCCACGTGAGGTAAGTGTATGGGAACAGGTCACTAAATGGAAGGTGTGCAGCACAATATCCAGCAATCAAAACACATAAGATATGCACCACATGTGTGAGACACGTGTATGTGGGCAAACCTGTGATCAAGCTATCTGTGTATGTTGCTGTGTGCACTATGCCAATCCCCAGGAGGCATAGACATGGAAGCAGAGGTGAAGAGGGTAGCGTGCTGTGATATAAGCTGCTCCTGTTGCAGTGCACACCTCTGCCCAACCCCCAGGAGTCCATAAAGTATAAAGATTCTGACAACAAAACGCCCCCTTATAACTTTCTATATATGTTTTGTCGGAGCCAGTCGGCACAGTGTAAAGAAGTTCTCCATACACCACTGCAGCCTCTCCTTTTAATCAGAAAACTTTAGATTAACAAATTTTTTCATAAGTTTTGCCAAAATGTAACTTAGCTTTGTTGGTGCTTTCTTTGAAAAAGCCAGAAGCAGCTTAAAAAGCTCTTGCCAGGTACACCGAAATGACGACGTGCCACACATTTCGGGTTATTTCAAATTATTCCATAACCCTGTTTCAGGTCCATTCATGACTGGCAAAGTGCAAAACTTCAATGTAAAAAGAATGGGAACATCTTCAATCCTATAAACTTCGGCGTCTGACGTCATTTAAGACAGAAGACTGCTGACTACCAATCGGAACGCTCAAACACCTTAGCCAATAGATGAAACCCACTAAACAGGGAAATCCCCATTGGACAGCGGTGTAAAAGAGCTTTTAGTTATAATTTAAATGATAGTATACCAATTGTTCTGCTGATTTAAACCTCTAGGGGATACCAAGTTCAGTAGAAAAATCCACCTCTGCTCACGAAGTTGTAGTTGTTGCTCACGATCCCCTCCTCTCAGATCCAAAGGCACAAAGTCCAGCACACGCCACCATAATGAGCTAAAATCATGATGATACTTCAAACAATGCTCAACTATAGGTGCTGAAAGGGTCCCCGTCCGTAGTCTCGAAGCATGAAGAGCAAGCCGGGTAGCAAAACCATTATATTTCGATGTCGGGACAAACGAAAGACCCATCTCCAAAACTTGTAATTGAGACTGGGTCAAAAGCTTCCCCGATAGATTTATAGCTCCGGACCAAGAACCGTCAGTTATAAATCTATCGGGGAAGCTTTTGACCCAGTCTCAATTACATGCATGGCCACGGTGTCAGGCCAGGTGTGGGACCCCCACACATTTCCACGCACAGGGCCCACACAGATACCACCACCCAGACCACAGCCACATGATGTGGATATGGTAGCAAATGTGTGGGTCTCCTGTGTGTGGCGATGGGCACCATTATGCGCACCCTGGGCAAACATGGCCATGCCATCAGGCAGCTGACAGCTGCTGTTCAGGGTATGGCTGAGGTGATGCGCCACCAGCATTACCATGGCATGTTCACAGCACATCCCCAGCTATACCCCCATGGCGGGCCCCCTGGTGTGTGACCCACAGTTATAGCTGTGGCCATCTCCCAGTGGCAACTCCAAGAGCAAACTGTGTCCCCACTAATGTTGGAGACGGATGTCCATGCTGGGATAATGCCTAATGTGAAACAGTTTATAAAGTTGATCCACCTGTAGGAGAGTGTTGTTGTGTTCAAAATGTTAACGTTTGTATGGCACCTACCAACACATATTCATTAAAGCACTGTGTAGGAAGCCAAATTCTGCAATGGTCATGTGTCCTTTGTACATACATGCTGTAGCAGTGAGTGTGCCACCTGTGTGCATGTCTCAGTGTGTATTTGTGATACATACATTGTCCCTGCCCCACAACAGGCTGTGTTGAGCACCATGTGCGCTGACGGACGTATCCCCTGCTGACACCGTGATGTAAACATGTGCTGCATTGTCAACCAGACATGGACACAGACATGTTGTCACAGATAGTCAGTCTGTAGCAACCAACAGTACATGATAGGATGGTGAGGAGGTGCGGGTGTGGTATCCATGATGCAGCGTATATGTGATGTATGCGGGAACCCATGTGTCAGTCAGTTCGTTAGTCGGTGGGACTCACTAAGATGGGGTTTGGTGGGGTGAAGGAGCAGTGGCGCACTACAAGTGCTGGAGGGGGGCAAACAACTGACAGTAGCTAGGTATATCTGTATGTCATGTCTGCCCACCAAGCATGTGCATTTAGTATGCCACCATGTCCCTGGTGTGTGTCTGACAGACGGGTTACCCATGTAGGTAGCCCGATGTGGATGATATGCAGGGACAGAGGGGGGACATACCCCACAATGTGGGCTGAACAATCAGACATGTACAGCAGGTAGCAGGAGGAGTGAGGGTGTAACACCAGGCATATGTATGGCCATGAACACATGGCACGGTGCATGGGACACAGGGCATGTGTGCACCGCTCTGTAATGACTGATGCTGGTGCAGACACCCCACCAGCCTGTGACATGGTAGAGCACAGGTGACCATGCTAACCCCAATTGGGACAGCCCACTCAGGGAACCCCCAACACAAAGGAAGGACACGTGCACATCGGTGAACAAAGGTAATGTGTCATTTAATGTGGTTTACAGTCCAACTTGCATTCACACACCTACGGCCTGTGTGACTGCCCACACCCCCACCCCCTCCCACATCCCCCCCCACCCCTTGCTGCTGGTGCTGCTGCTGCCACCACCTTTGGTGCCGCTGCAGGCCACAAGATATGTTCAGCCATGGCCTCGAGGGTATCTGCCACCTGGCCTATTCCAGCTGCGATATCCACAGCAGTCCCTCACAGCAGTCCCTCCCTGGTATCCCTGTGGAGCCCACATACCGCCCACATGAGGGTCTGCACCGCCTGGCATTGGGCACACTGGAGCTGCTGCTGGCCATGCATCTCCATCTGTATACCAATCAACGCCTGGTGAGTGCCTGTGGGAGGGGAACAAGGTGACCTGTGAGACATCTGTTGCCCAGACCCCAATGTGTATGACCTGCCTGTTCCCCAATGAGCCACACCAACCACCCCAGGCATGGCCAGGGGGGGCATATGTATGTGTGGAGGCCCACTGTCATTGTGTACGTGTGTGGACCCCACCGCTGTGTCTGGGTGTTGGTGTGCCACAACATCACATGCAACCATCCTGCCAGTAGCCTACCTGCAGCATCCCTGTGTGCAGACACCATATGTGCCCACAGCTCCCAGAGGACAACAGCCACTGCACCTGTTGTTGCAGTGGATGGCCCTGGCTGTGGCAATGTGGGGCTTACCCCCACAACCTCGGGCCCCTCCCCAGCCACTGTGGTGCATGTCTCCCCACTCTGCTGGGGTGACCCTTCATCCTCCTGGGTGGCCACCTCCTCAGACAGCACCTCGGCCCATGGGGTGTCTGGGGCGTTGCTGATGGCAACCTCTGCATATGGTGCCTCATCAAACTCTGCAGGCTCTGGCTCACTGCCACTGTCCTCCTCAGCCAACTTGATGGCCTGGATGTTACCTGGGGGGGGAGGACAAGGTACACAGTAGATATGGGGTGTCACAGACAAAGACATAAAGCACATTGTAACGTAGACACATATTTGTGTATGTAGCCCTTGCGTTCCTCTGTCTCTCTTACCTGGTCAGCCATGTGGACAGGAACTCTCCTGCTTGCTCCTTCTTCACCCCCTGTACCCCCTCCACCACACATTGTATGCACAGAACTAACCCATTTGATGGGAATGCCCCATTTTCTAACCCACATCTGGGGTGCGGACATCCAAGTCTGACTTGGAGCATGGAGTACGCATCTGTGGGTTACTCCCCGACCTTGGATGTCCTCACTGCATCTCAGATATGTCCAGGACATCCTGACCTATATCCACGCCTACATCTGCACAGGGCAAGAATGGGTGATGGGAGGGAGCTCATTCTGTCAGACAGATATATGTAAGGTTTTGGGAAGGAGGTTTGACTCTATCCCCTATAATGTCCACGTGCAAACACTAATGGGGAATGTGGACTCAGGTATATGTTTCCCTAGGTTGGACACACCTTCTCCTAGGACATGGGCCCGCTACCCCTGATGGCATGCCTGGCGTGTGCGTGGTAGATAGCTGTATGTGTGCTGCATGTCTTGAGCATACCTGCTTGGGGATCAGCTGTGTCCAGCACCGGTGAGAGGCCGTGGATATAGATGGGACCTAGGCGCTCAGCCAGCTGCTGCTCCAGGGGCATGAGGCTGGGGATGAAGGGGCAACCCCCGCCAGTGCCACTAGCATGTTAGCATTCTGCAGTCATGTGTGCACGGACCCCCGCCTGATATCATTAAACCTCTTATGGAGGCTGTCAAGGTCCCTTGGTGGCCCCCCAGCCTGTGCCACAGCCCCCTGCACCTCCACCCACACCTGGGTCCATACACTAACTGTTGTGCGTGAGCTCATGTGCCCATACAGCTCCTCATAGTGTTCAAGGACACTTGCAAGCAGGTTGTGGTTTTCCTGCTGGCTAAATCATATCGCCCTCTTCTTCTCAACATCCGGCACAGGTGTCCGCCTATGTTTGCCTGTGGTATGCTCCTCAGGCTGCTCCTGGGTGGTGCCAGCCATACACGATGGGCCGGCAACCTCAGACGCAGGGTGTTCCAACCCTCCCGTCTCTGGGGACTGCGACCCTGCCATTTCTCCAGACACCCCATCTATCGTGTCCTGCTGCAGCATGTCCCTGCTATCCCTGTCCTCCCTCTGCATCCCAGACCTGTCTTACCTCTTGTGGCCTTGCCCCTCCCCCGTCACCTTCACCAGCTCTCAACACCTTAGCCACTCACCAGCCCTGCCAGCTGTTACCTCCGCCACACATCAACCCAGCCACTCACCACCACCGCTGACCACCCTTGCCACTCACCTCCCCACCACACACCAACCCAGCTACCTATTTCCCTCACCCCTCACCAACCCTGCCACTCTTCACGCCTAACCTGCCTATGACCCTCCTTTTGCTTCAACACCAATAACGCACACCTCCAACCTTGCTTGCCAGCACTAACCCCTCAGCGTGTACCATGTGTGCACGTTGATTTATAGACTTTCAGATGTCTGCGCGTGTGTGCGTACATTGCGCATGCACACAGGTGATGCATAGGGTGCGTATGCGGAGCCATGCACTGCAAATGCGCTAGACGTGTACCTGTCTGCGCATGTCCTGCACCAGGATACGCACAAGCTGTACCGAACGGTATGGTGTGGGCTAACGCCGCAGCTGTGTATGCAAATACGTAGTCTACGTGCGTATGTGCATCGCACGGTTCCGCTAACCCCTGGTGCCTATGGGACAGCCGCGGAACCATGAACTGCACATGCGCAGACACATACACATCTTGCACATGTGCGGCGCTTGGCTTCATGTACACACCCTATGCATCATCAGCAATGTGTGCACACATGTGCAGACGTCCAAAAGTCCATAAATCAACGCGCACACATGGTACACGCTGAAGGGTTAGTGCTGGAGAGCAAGGTTGGAGCCGTGTGTTATTGGTGTTGAAGTGAAAGGAGGGTCAGAGGCAGGTTAGGCGTGGAGTGTGGCAGGGTTGGTGAGTGGTGAGGGAGGTAGATAGCTAGGTTGGTGTGTGGTGGGGGAGGTGAGTGGCAAGGTTGGTGAGTGGTGGGAGAGGTGAGCAGCAGCCCTGGTGAATGCTGGGGGAGGTGTGTGGCTGGGTTGGTGTGTGCTGGGGGAAGTAGGTGACACGGTTGGTGGGTGATGGGTGAGGTAGGTGGCAGGGTTGGTGGGTGGTGGGTAAGGTAGGTGAAACGGTTGGTGTGTGGTATGGTTGGTGGGTTGTGGGTGTGGTGTGCGGCTGGGTCAGTGTTTGTTGGTGGAGGTGAGTGGTAGGGCTAGCGTCAAGTGGGGTGGTGAGGGGGGTTGGGCTAATAGTGTCTGCTATGGCGGCTTTTGTGGTTGCTTCATGTACATGGGGGATGTGGATGGCTTGCAGTTGCCTGATGAGGGAGATGGTGTGCATGGTGCTGGGGCACAGGGCGAGGGTACAGGCCCGCTCCAACATCGACCTGCAGCTGTGGGGGCAGGCCAGGCAGGGACTGTGCTGGCACGGCATAGGAGGCGTGATGAGTTGCAGGCCCACTAGTCTCGCCTCTACAGGCCCAGGGCCCGGCTCCAGGGCATGCGTGAGGACCAGGTCATCTCCCTCTACTGCCTGAGCACAGGGGCTATTAAGGAGCTCCATGAGGATCTTAGACCTGACCTCAAGCCCCTGACTGGTCGGTCACATGCCATACCGGGTTTGGTCAAGCTCCTTGGTGCCCTACATTTCTTTGCCTCTGGCTGTTTCCAGTCATCTGTGGCCGCAGTGGGTGGCATGAGCCACCCCACCTTCTCACACTGTTTCCAACAAGTACTGCATGCCATGATCAGCCGGGTTGGGAATTACATTGCATTTCCCAACACTAGGCAACAGTGGGGAACCCTGAACCAGGCATTTTCCAGGTTACCCCATGTGATGGGAGCTATTGATTGCACACATGTTGCCCTGGTCCCGCCCAGAGACAGGGAGGCAGTGTTCCGCAACCGCAAACACTACCACTCCCTGAATGTTCAGGTTGTATGTGATGCAGGTATGTGTATTCTGAATGTGGTCCCGCAGTTTGCAGGGTCCACCCATGACTCCTATATCCTGTGTCACTCGGCACTGTTCAGACAATTTGAGGCAGGACAATTTGAGGACTGTGTCCTGCTGGGTGGGTATTTGTCATCTCTGACATGCACATTGTATACCCCTGCTATCCATCCGCACACATGTCTGTCTTTGACATGTGTCTTGAGTTGTGTGTGTGTGTATGTTTCATCTGTGTGTGTGCGAGCTGCCGGGGGTGGGGTGTTGATGCCAGGTCCTCTGTGCTGTGGTGCTGTGTGTTGGTGGCACACTGACAATTGACATTTCAAGCCATTTGGCATTGTGTGTTTAGGTTGGCACAGTACGACATACATGTATGCTTCCTGTTTATCAACAGTGTGGTGTTGTCTATGCCATCCTGCCTGCCACGGTGAGGTAACTGTTCCTGTCGCATCATCTGTTTGTGGGGAATAGCATGACCGTCACATGCTTGCACATGTGTTCATCTCTGACTTTGTCCAGGGTGCATTGCATGTGTGTCTCTGATGTGTTTAGGCCTGCCGCAAATACCTTTCAGCCTCTGGTGTCTGCCCATGTGTCTGCTGTGGTTCAGGTTACTGTTGTTTGCACTCCGTCTACCTCACCCGTGCTCTGTATCTCACACCTCCAGACACTGGTGCATAGTGGTTGTGTCCCATCATGTGGTCCCTTATGTTTCTGTCTGACCTGTAGGTGCTGTGCGTCTGCATGTACATTCATGTGTTCGTGTGTGCGGACATCAGGTACTGTTTAAATGTTCAACATTTCTTTCTGCAGGTGACGCAGGATATGGGTGTTGGCCCTGGTTACTAATCCCTGTGCATCTACCACGGACATGTGCAGAGATGAGGTACAATGAGGCTCATGCCTCCAGTTGCTCCGTCATCGAGTGCACCTTTGGCATTTTCAAAAGTCGCTTCAGGTGTCTGGATATGATCAGAGGGGCCTTACAATACCAACCCGTGACAGTGGCAGAGATCATTATTGCCTGTGACATCCTGCACAACATTGCTCTCAGGCACAATATCGATGTCGAAATTAATGAGAATCTGGAAGATGATCCAATGTGCCCTCCTGTACGTGGCCGTGGTGACACACGTGAGGGTGCAGCACTCAGGCGCCAGCTGATTGAGGAGCTATTTGCATGTGAGTAATGGATGTTTCTGAATGACACTTTTTATTTATTTATTTTATTTATTTAAAGTCTTTTCTATACCGCTCTTTTCAAATTCAGCTTGGTTTACAGGAAACAACAACTTTGTCCAGTCACGGAGGCCCGCACTGGACTTACAGAGAACAGGGTTGGTAAACTTGGGTTGAACTGGGTAAATTATATACAGGTTCTAGACTAGGTATTTACATTCTTGGTTACTATAAACAATCTTAGTTACTATGTGCATGGTCCTATATATATATATATATCTGTACTACTACTACTACTACTGAGCATTGATATCGCACTACCAGTCATACACAGCACTGCACTGACATTGCTGACACAATGCCTGGCCATCTGAACTTAGAATTTAGTCCAACTACTAACACAGACGGTGTGGGCAGGGGACAACAGTGGGAGGAGGTGATTAATGTAGGCAGGTTTGTTAGGCTTAGGTGATGTGGTCGGCTGTCACACAGGATTTTGGATGGTTGTTAAGGGTGGCTAACAGGTAGTTAGTTTCAGGCATTGGGTGCTGCAAGGTGACAGGTGTGTGGTCCGACATGAACAGTGGGTGAGCGGCCCATAGATAGGGCCAGCTAGCTTGACGTGTAGGGATGACATTTGGGGGATATGAGGAGATTGAATGGATCGTATGCTCTGATGAGCAGGGACTGTGTGTTACAGGTTTTGGTATGGTGATGCATACAGGTGTTAGCACTGTTTACATGCTCAGTAGTAGTAGTAGTAGTATTTGTAATACTTGGGTTATGCAGGTCAAGGTACAGGGCAACCACAGTGTGACGCCATGTATAGATCAGCAGGTGCATCTTGACCTCGCCTGGGGCCTGTGAGGTGTCTTGGCAGGTGGGGTATTAATGTCATACTGTGGCTGTCAGTAGCTTAGCCATGCAGCGCAGTGTTGCATACACTGCGACGGACATAGATGATTTTGAGTCAGAGCAGCAAGGTGTAGGCTACAGTGACCAGGTTGGCGGGTGATGGAGGGAGGCATTAGTGCTTTATGTGTGTGTTCTGGGTGGACGGCAGGGACCTTGCTGATGTTATCTAGGGGGACACTGCAGGCCTTAACTACACGATGGGGATGTGTGGGCATGGGGAGCGAGGAGTCATAGAGACCTGCTACCTTGACGACCACGTCAACAGAAGGTGTATCTAACCTATACACAGACACTGTAAGGGTTGGAGAGGGTTTAGGGGCAATGCCCAGATGTCTGGTCGTGGCCATGCTCAATTCATGCAGCGGGGGTACCTGCAGCCAGCAATGTCAGGGGGGCAAACTGAGGTCAGGGTGTGTTTTGCCAAACATAGCTCATGCATGGTGAGATATCTTTGGGTCACATCAATGTACAGCTGCTAGGGATAGCCAGGGAATGTGCCTGCTGCACCAGGGAACTGAGTATGGGGCCAGGGGAATGTAGCAGCCCCTGCATATATCCCTTTTGTACAGAACTTGGGAGTGGGTTAGCAGGGGAGGTGGACCCACAGGAACACACACTGAGGGTGCTATGGGAGACATTTGGGGGTGGCAAGCTTGTACCAAGACCTTTGGGATGAGCAAGTACAGGGTAGCGCAGTGACTGTTGTGGTCAATGATCTCGAGGGCAGCAGACAGGTCCCAGAGGGGACGGACAGGCTACAGGCCTTTGGACCTGGCCAGGAACACATCAGTGGCGTGTTTGGGTGGGGACAATTAGGTACCGTGTCATGATGAACTGCCAGACTGTGACGGGTCTAGAGGGTTATGAGAGATGTTGACATGAAGCTGGTGTGTTTGTTGCACAGCTCCAACATGACATATGTATGTTTCCCTTGTGTTTCTCAATCCACAGGACATGCTTGGCGACGTTCCAGGTGCTGTAGTGCAGTGTCAGCTGTGTGTACCTCATTCAACGTGCAGGACACTGGGGTAGGTGGACATACAGGTGATTTGTGTGTGTGGACAGTCAGGAGCAACACATGTCACAGGTTATCTGTCTACTGCACATATGTTGTGGGTTACCTATTTATCGTGCTCCCCAGTACCCCATATGTTGATGTTGGCCACACATATCCACATGTGTTCATGCGCAGTTTGTCTTCTCCGGCACTGTCTCTGGGACACATCCAACAGGGCTGCATGTGTCTACAGGTCCTAGGTGTTCTGGTGGTGGGCCCCACTTACACTCTTCCATGACATTGTAGCATCGGCCAACAGCAGTGTATCATAGCATTTGACAGGCCTTTATCTCCACTATTTGCCCATTGTGCACATACAGGCTGTATGTTACTGGTGCCACGCTCACCTTCTCATACTGTGTGCGTGTGTGTGTGTGTGTGTGTTTTTGTGTGTGTCTCTGTTATGATACAGTGTGCATGCAGTTTGCACTATCATGTGGTGGTCTGGGTCTGCACACCTGTGGAGCAGTGGTGAGTGTGTTATCTCTACCTTACTGGTGTCAACCTTGTGCACAGTGTGCGCATGTGCTGTGTGTTGTAGGTTGACCTATCTCATGTGTATTGACAGACCACTGCACAACAGCATTTATGTAACCCAGATATCACCATAATTTGGAAATGCAGCAACAGCGGATGGACATGGGGACATGGTTATTCGACACATGTTGATGACATCTTCTGCCTTTATTGAGATGTGTTGTGGACTTTGCCTGCCTGTGAGGATCCCAAGCAGGTATTTGCTGCAGACATAAAGTAGGTAGCACCTTGGATCATTTGGGTGTTACATCAGCCTTTATATGTTTCTGTTTTGCAGTTTGTTTCATGCACCTTTCCTGTTGGGTGTCTGTGCACCAGCGCTGATGGACATGGGGTGCAGCTGTGATATGCCTGTGTTACTTGGGCATGGATATGACCATATCCATGGGACACACTCGTCTGTGGTTGCATTTCCAGATGTCCACAACATGCACAGTCTTCTGTGTTGTGATCATGTTATGTTTGCCTGTGTGACATTTAATGACGTTGGTACTGATGTTTGACTACCTGCAATGTGCCCTGCTGTTGCATCCAGCATACCATGACAGTGTTTGTCCTTATTATGACACAGGGCAGTGGTCACATACAGCACATCTACTTACGTGCATCTGCGGGCGACATCACCCACCTGTTGGAGGACCCACCAACACCACTCAACTATCGCTGGGAAATGGTGCCATCGGATGTTTGAAATGTGCAAGTGGGACACATGCCTATGATGAACATTACTGTTGGACTGCTACTTTACATATGACAGACCTTTCCACCACACTGTTGCTACCGTAGTCTGGCTGGGTGTCCTGTTGATTGTGAGAGACACACATGACCGTTCGGATACTGTGGCACATTGGGATATCACACTTGACTATGCATACCCAGTGATTCACGGACAGTCTTAAAGGACATGTGGGGTTGCAGATGCCCTTTGCACTGTGGACACTGTGTACTGGTCCATATGTGTGCATCACGGACTGGAATAGTCACTGTATGTTTTGTATCCATCTGAACTTTTGGTAGTGTGCGTTGGCCATGTGTGTAGCATGCACTGCAAGATATCCTCATCTGTTGAGGTCACAGGGGCATACAGCCATGCGTGTGGCACAGGGGCAAGTTTGTATACATACTCTTGTATATGTCGGCCTACCCTGCACTTGGACATGACACAGTTTTTACCACCCCACCGGTTTAATATCCGCCAACATTTAGGATTGATGTTTGCCCTCACCAAGGGAGTTACAGTGCATGTAGGTCATTACTGTGTCATGGTTCACTGTACACGGTGCATGTGCATGTGACTGAATATGTTGGTACACCAGAGCATGGGGCAGTGTGGCTTCTGTGTGGGGTACTGGCCATGTTTTACCTTTCTTTCACACTCCATATACAGGTCATTGTGTTTGGCTACTGTACAGCTGTGCTGTTGTACATTGATTTACAAACATAGCATTGCATGTCTGCACAGTCCTCTTTGTCCCCTGATGTAACGCCACTCCCCTTCGCCCATGACATTTGCAGTGTGAAAGTGTGATTGTCCATTTCCGTCCTTCATTTCTGCATCCCATGTACCGTGCTCCATGTGTATGGTTCATTTATCCACACCACCCATTGCAGGGGACCTGCTGCAGGGTGATATCTCTGCATGACTGTGAGGTCCCTTTTTTGGTCTTCTCTGGGATCATGTGCCTCTTGTACCTGTTACCTTATCCTCATTTTGCATTTGGCCTTTGTTTTGGGTGACATTGGTGATGCTTTCATTGCTATATCATGCATCCTGGGGCAGCTCTGACATATATAGCTATATCTTTGTGTACACTTGCTTACATGCTGCTACTTATGCTTTTTCAGGCTTTTGGCACCAGTATTGGCAGACGGATATGTTTTTGGGGACAATTCCTGACTGATGTGTGTTGGTCCCTCATCATGCACCACCTAGTGTCTATGTGTGACTGGGGCATCTGGGATGTGCAGCAACATGTGGTGGGTGGGGGGAATACTGCATAGTGCACACCATACAGCTACAGCACATTCTCTCTCCTGCCCAACATCTGTAGACGTGCCAGTGACTTTGGGATGAGATGTGGGTAGCTGGCATGCTCCATGTGTTTTCAGTTTGTTCACTGTAAGCCAACCACCTTGATATGATGACAGGCGGTATATACGATATGTCTACTGATTGACCAAATTAAAAGTATGTGTTTGACCACTATTACTCTCTGCTGCTGCTTGACCACAGTGACACATGTCTTTCGTTATGTTCTGGTAATGTACATGACCCACCTGTGCTCACATCCTTGTATGGTGGCAGCTGGCTATGTGGCAGCCGTCTGACACATCACAGGGTGCTAAGGGTTTCCATACCGACATTATCTTTGAGGGGACATATTTGGGATATGCTTGCTGTGGTTGTTTGGGGTAGCGGTTGTGGGCATGTGTTGGCGCACCATAGGTTGCAGGTTCAAGTCCCACATGTTCCTTCTTTTTGTCCTTGTTTTGTGCTAACCTGACCAGGAGCTGCCTGATGATATCTCTTCACATTACACCACAGTATGCCCTTGATGCAGCCTATAAGTCGCATATTAGCTGTTACATCTGGCTCTTTATTTTTCCTGTCCATGTCAGCTTAGGGGATTGGCATTGCTGTTGTTGACGTGATCTGGTCCATGTCTGTTTGTAGGTTCATGTCTCACATGCTCCTTTTCCGTTCTGTTCCCCTTTTTGGCCTGCTCCACAGAGCATCCCCTGCTGCCCATTGGGTTTAGGTTCTTTGCTCTTTTGCATGCTGTGTCCACTGCATCACATTTCATTGTGTGTGTGTGCATGTGTTTATATGTGGCTGTCGTCCTAATTACTGACTGTGATATGAGCTGTACACACCGGTTCTGCATGTGCATTGCATCTTCGTTACTGTTGGGGTTGCCCTATCCTGGCAGCCAGCCGTGTTTTGGTGTGGTGCCCTCCAGTGTTCTTGCATGCAGCCTTTGCTATGACACTCACATTGGTGTTGTAGCCTACCAGTTTGTGCATTACCATTTGTGCTATTGGTCATGAGTTTGATTCCTCTCTGTTCTGATTTTTTATGCCTCTTGTCCACACATATGTATATTTCTCCAAGTTATAATGCCCTGTTCAATGTAATTTCAGTTTGTTCAATGTAAACCGCACTGATGCAGAATAGCGCGGTATATAAGAGAATGTAAATAAATAAATAAATAAATATGTAGCATTCCTGTTACAGTCCTATCTGTGATGATCTGTGCTGCTGGCACATTATACACTCATCACTGTTGGCAAACATTCTTCTGTCAGTCTATCTGTGTCTGCAAGCTCTGTGGCGTAGGGGGGCGGAGCTTGCCGCGTTCTGGAATGGCTGCCTAGGAGAGCTGCTCCCACCCGTCGCCCGAGTATCCGAGCTCTAACCCCCTGATAGCGTCTAGCTACATCGCTATTGCACTTCACAAGAGATCGATGAAATGTCCTCCCTGAAGCCGGCCAAATTAGACTTCTCGCCGACAACAGGACACGCCGTTAAAAGAACAAAACAAGAGGCGGCCTCCCCACACAAAATGGCATCGGAGAAGGAAGCTGCGGAGGGCATCAGGGAAGTGCTGCAAGAGCTCCGGTCAGTTAAGAGCATGGTAGCTGAAAGCAAAGAAACCCTAGCCCTGCTGCAGGGAGATATGTCAGACCTGAAAAATCGGATGTCTGAAGTATGGGAGCGGCTGCACAAGGTAGAGTCAGTGCTAGAAAGACATGATCCCCTTACTGCACAGATTGACCCGCTAAAGAAAAGAGTCAGTGACTTGGAAGATCAGTATGAGGATCAGGCTAACCGGGCTCGCCGGAACAACCTCCGGATTATTGGCATTCCTGAGGGCCGGGAAGGACTGGACACTGTTAAGTTTATACAACAGCTGATCCCTAATGCTCTCCAGATTACCTTCGCTGAGCCCTTCGAAATAGAGAGGGCCCATCGTGTACCATCGCATGCATTGGGAAAAAACCTTATCCGCGTCCCATCATTGTCAAAATCCTGCGCTACCCACAAGTCCTCCAGATTTTGCAGGCTGCTAAGCAGATGGCTGATGTGCGCTATGAGGGACATAAAATCAGTTTCTTTCCTGACCTTTGCAAAAGGACGACGGAACGTAGAAGAGACCTACTAGACTGCAGACCACTGCTACAGAAACTACAAGCAAAATATGGCCTCTACTACCCGCACGAATGCGAGTAATGCTGGGAAACGCAACAAGGACCTTTGACACTGGAGAGAAACTGCGGGCATATCTCCAGGAGTGGGGTCAAATGGAGACGGATCCAGCTCATCCCTGAGGACGCTAATGCTCTGTGGTATTTATATATACTGATACCGGGATTGTTGTGGGCCCTCAGGGTGGAGAGTAGGAGCAGTAATGATTTTGTTTTTCTCATCGTTCCTGTACTTGGTAACTGCATCACTAGATAGGGGGGTTGAGAAATGTATCTTTGACATGATCTAAGGCATGCGGGAGCAGGTGGGGGTGGTGGCCCTAGGGTGGCGGGAGGCAGAAGGGCGGGCTAGGTTCCACCATTAAATGTTGTCACAGTTGAAGGTCGACTGGTGGACGACCACCCTTGGCACCTTCTGTATTCATAAATCTTAATGTTTCCAGTGTTTACAGGTGGCGAGCGGCATCCCCCGAGACTGGGCCAGCTATCACAACAAATACTGAGAAACTGAGAGTGGCATCCCTTAATGTGCAAGGATTAGCAACCCTGCTAAACGAAAGAAAATCCTGAATTACTGCAAGCGGTTGAAAGCTGATGTGATCTACATCCAAGAAACACATCTAACATTGCCTGAATCACGCAAGGTAACAGGGGATGGCTATCAGAACATACTGTCTGCACTGGCATATAAGCGGAAGGGGGGAGTTCTAATACTAGTGCGCGCTGCGTTGCACCCTAAAGTTGAAGACACAGTCATAGACCCAGAGGGGCGATGGGCGCGAGCACGTGTCCAGATCTCTGGTACAACCTACACCCTCATGACTTTCTATGGACCCAATCAAGACGATCACACTTTCTTTGAAAGGATTGCTCAGGAAGTATTGCTAATATGCGCTACCAACGTTATTATTGGAGGAGACTTCAACCTCATCCAGGAACCTCTGTTAGACCGGACGCCTTACAAATGTCAGCATAAGCCGCGGGCTAATAAACAATTGATTGGAATGATGGAAGCACTTGCCTAGTTGATCCCTGGCGGCTCTTATACCCTGTAGAGAGGGACTACACCTTTTACTCAATGCCGCATAATACACAGACGCGTATCGACTACTTCCTGATCTCGAAGACTTTAGTGCCGCAGCTAACGGCAGCAGATATTGTCGCCAAGACGGTTTTCGGATCATGCTGCGATTACTATAGAACTTCGCTCTGGACACATCAAGAAGACTACGTCCCGATGGCAATTTGATCGCGCTTGGCTCCATAGTGAAGAGTTCCGCGATGTCCCTACGCCCACAAATTGAGGACTACTTCAAGAATAATGGACTACACGACACCCCCACCTGGGCGTGGTGGGAGGCGTTTAAAGCCACGATACGGGGATGTATTACATCGTATAGTATCAAGCAAAAGAAGGCAGCGGTAGCACAACTGCATCAGTTGGAGCAAGAGATTCGGGCGGGAGAACGGCTGCTTTCCAAACGCTCAGATGCGCTTGTCCTGCTTCGACTGCAGAAACTGAGGTACCAATACAACTCTATTCTCAATACTGAAGCCTGCCAACAAATCCAAGCCCAGCAGAGCATGTACTATCACGAAAGTAATCGGGCAAGTACGTTACTGGCGCAAACATTACGAGCCAAAAAAGCTCAGTCACACATAACTGGCCTGAAGGACGCTGGAGGGAAGTTGCAGCGGCAAAATGAAGAAATATTGAGAATTTGTGAAACCTTCTATTCACAGCTATACCAGACGGAAGGAGTTTTTTCATCAGATGGATTTAACAAATTCACTGAGAGTTTAATTGGCCCCATACTTACCGGAGAACAGCAGTGTCAACTAGCGGGCGATATCACCTGCACAGAAAGCTCTGTGGCGTCCAGCCCTACTGTGCAGGCTGCTACACCATGTCCTGCACAGGCACCCTTTTCTGCATCGCGGCTCTTGCCTCTCCTGTGTGTGCTCTACATAGCACTGCTACTCCTCTGTCCTCCTGTCATTGCACCTCTCCTGCCACCTCTGGCTCCTCTGCTGGACACGTATTCCCATCCTCTGTCTCACCCTGTCCTTCTTTCACCTTACAGTACCATCGCCCTGAGCATCGGTACAGCTGCCCCTGATATATTTGTCCATTTTACCAGCTACCACATGGGCTGCTTGCAGATATGGCAGGTCCATCACCTCACATATCTACATCTTTACATCCCTTCTTCATTGGCTTCCATTACTGCTCTGTGCAATGTTAGGGTTACATCTGTGTTTGACCCATACATTTCATGCTTGTGAGGTTGGTGCACCTTACTTCCCTTGGCAAACATTTCTTTGGTCACCTTAACATCCTTGGGGTATCTTTTGCAACACCTTGGGTTTGGACAGCTTCTGGGGCGCCCTATATGACGCCTTGGAGGGTACCACCCCTTCGTGCTGCCCTCTGGGCCACATTCTGACCCACCTTGGTTCCCGTGGCACTTAATGATGTGCCTTATGGTGCACCCTAGAAGGTGCTTTAGGTTGGGGCACAGCAGTGAGCATTTTTTTGGGGGACACTGCAGATTGTTGGGATGTGTCTGACTGTTACAGGTGGGAAAAGAATTTGGCTCAGACAGCCTACTCAAATATCACCACTGTGGAATTGAACTCTTGACTGCTGGATCAGCAGTCATTGTATTAACCAGTGTGCTACTTCTCTTGTGCTTTGCTCATAGGTCAGCACACAAACTTAGGTTTACTGCGCGATGACGTGCCACGGCTTGTCTATCGCGTGATGTTGGCCAGGGTGCCCTCTGTCACGCGATACCCCGCAATTCCATCCTTTACGCCGGAATGCCCACCACCTTATATGGCATTCCTCACATTATTGCTGCAACTAGCGCCAGGAACATTAGCACCGTTTAGTAAACATACCCCCTAGTGTGCCTGGAGCCTCTCCCCACCCACTATCTGCCCATTGACCCCTATCTACACCCTCTGGGAGGCCTTACTCCACCCTTCAGACCCAGATTTCACAGCGTTAGTGTGCCTTAATGCCGCTGCCGACGTTATCGCGCGATACGTGACGTTATCGCATGATAACATTACGGATCACGCGATAATGTTGCCGCGGCTACGTTAAGACGGTTTAATAAACATACCCCCAAGTGTAGAGTCATTGCTTATGTTGCTGGAAGAAGGTGTTTGAAATGAAATGCATTGGTCTTGCAGAATTATCAGTCTTTCTCCAGCTTCATTTCTGTTGCCAAGTCCTTATTTTCTAGCCATTTTTCCTTCTTCTTTGTTGCCAACCTTTGCGTTCCAGTCACCCATGACTATCAGGATATCCTGTTTGCATGTTCTGTTAATATCAGCCTGTACTTGTTCATAGAACTCAACAATTTCATCCTCTTCTGCAGCTGTGTTGGGGCATATAATTGAATTATAGTTGTGTTGATAAGCATTCCTCATAGACGAATAGAAATTAAGCATTCACTGACTGCACTGTATTTCATTACAGTTCTTGCAAGCTTCTTATTAATTACAAATGCAACCCCATTTCTTCTTTGTCTTTCATTTCCAGCATAGTACACCATGCGATCATCTGATGCAAAGTGCCTGATGCCATTCCATTTCAGTTCGCTGATACCCAACAGATCAAGTTCCAATTCGTTCTTGACCACTTCCAACTTCCCTTGGTTCATGCTTCATATGTTACATGTCCCAATATGTAAGACATTTTTGTAGCTTCTGACTCTCATTTCATGCACAGCTACATCAGCTGTCAGATGTCCTGAAGGTTTCATCCAACCACATAATAAATGCTGGCTTTACTCGGAAAATTCTTCAGCTCCTCCCCAGTAGCCAGTTGTGCTTTCCGACCTGGGGGTCTCATCTTCCAGCACTAGTACAAATAGTTTTGTTGTGACTATCCATTGTGTATTTGTGGCAAGATACGGAAGTAGATTGCCAGGCCTTGCTTCTGCACAGTTTAAGTTTAGTGTTGTTACTGTTGTCATAGAAATGTGATCGTCCACTGCCAACACTGCCCATTCTGCTGCTGCCCAGATGGGTAGTTTGTCTTGGTATGGCACCTCAGCTGAGACCTGCCCATTCTGGGAGACTCTGCCAGTAGTTAAACTACCAATAGCTTAGTCCTCAGCATCACTGATGCACTCAAGCCCTCACAGCACAACAAGCTGCAATTAAAGAGGACCCGAGAAATCCACTGCTTTCCTCAGGACGAGCATTGTGGATGCTGTGAATTTTGGGTACCTGCCAGGTACTTGTGACCTGGATTGACCACTGTTGGAAACAGGATACTGGGCTTGATGGACCTTGGTCTGACTTAGTATGGTCTGTTCTTATGTTCTTCAGTGATTAACATGGTTAGCAGATCTGCGTTAATTGCAGTTAACAGGATATTCAGCCACATTAATATGCCCCCAATAGTGGTAAACATGTGCTAAACACAAAATGTATTTTCGTAAAAAGGCCTCTGAGTTTGTACCAGAGGCAATAGAAGGTTAAGTGGCTTGCTCAGTATCATAAGGAACAGCAGCAAGATTTGAACTATGGTTTCACTACAGTATAGCCCACTGCTCTAACCATTACTCTACTGCTCTAGCCTGTACTGAAATTTCCTGGAGGAGTAGTGAGGCCAGGAAGAGGGAGTGGTTTGGGTAGGCCTATAAGACAGATGCGGGTACTGCATTTCACAAGGAGACTTCATCTCTATAAATAATTATATAGATTTTGACATTTACAGCTTCCTCAATGTACATATAAGTGCCTGTTTGAAGGAATAGCTGTCAATATTGAGATAGAAACTTTTTGTCACTATCTGACCTTGACCACCCCACCAATTACCTCAACATACCAAATATCCCCCCCCACCCCAAGGTATACATCTTCTGCATCTGATCCCCCCTCCATTCAGGAGCTGTGAATGCTGGCTGCTGCTGATTTCGTTTTCCCCACAGATGGACCCTTGATCCGGCCTCACATGGCCAGGGTCTGGCTGCAGAGAACTTACTTGACCCCCCTATCTTTTTCTCTGGGCCCGGCAGTAGGATGCCCCAACATCCAGGGAGACTTATTCCACCTCTGCGGTGGAATAAGTCTCTCGTCTATGTTCATGGCCCTGGATATACAGGGCCGACCTCAGAATCAGCCCTGTATGCCCAGGGTCATGGCCTGCTATGCCCCACCCTCACTCCACTTCAGAAAAGTCCCTTCCCGCTCCGTCTAGACCTCCCCATACAAACACACTGTTTGTACGGGGAGGCATTAGCCGGGGTCGGCAGGGGAGCGAATAGCAGGGATGGACATCTAATCCAGGCATCCATCCCTGCTATTTGCCAGACTGAATGACCCCTATAACTTATATGTTTAGCTTGGATGTGCCAAAATCAAGTATAACTTACACTGTCCGAGCAAAGGTATTACTTATAGTATAACACAGATATTCTACATATATATTCTTATATGTATATTTATATGTATATGCATATGTATAACTTTTATATTTGACAGCAATAGCTATGCCACTGAACGTCTTAGAAGGATGTTTGGTGGCACTATCTGCGTAGTGCTATTGAATATCTATGACTAGCTCTTCTCAGCCCAAATATCTGATTAATGCTTTTGAATATCCAGCTCACTCTTGTTAAGATGCCTGCCCTCAAGGGCTGAGGATGTGAAGGAGTGTATATGAGGGGGAGGGAGCTTTGAGAAGAATTAGCAAGAACAATGATGTATCAGTAAATTAACTGACAAAGAGTTAGAATTAGTACCTGTAATATATAATTTTAAAATATTAGTACATGGTAGGTGCAGCTTATTTGGTTTGGAAGAAGTTTCAAATGCATTATAAAGAAAGTCAAAGGAGGATTTACTGCACATGGTGTGCAATTTAATGATTTGCTATAAAAATAAAAGTGCTATTTTGAGAATTCACTCATTATGAATATCAATATCATTCTCTTTCAGAGCAGTTTAGAATGCATGCTACTTAGGATTAGTTTTAAAACAGGACTTAATGCGGGTCAGATATCTACAGGGGAAAATAAATTTGAAACTCTTCACAGCTGAAGGGGGTATGCAGTATTTCTAGTTGAGAAGAGAATGCTACATCTCCCATACTCTTATTCTCAGCAGAAAAGAGAACTTTCTGGGCTAAATGCCAAAGTCGTCCAGCTCTAAAGACTCTCACTCTTGAACTTGGGATTTGACATGAAAAGCTGCTAGAAAAAAACAAGAACAAGGTAGCTGCTTAGCAAGCTTGAATGATATACCAAGCAGATTGCTATAACATTTATTTAAAATGGAAACAGCATCTTTTAACAAAGATTTGTTTAAACCGATTAGGAAAAATACCTTCTCCAGTTGAACGTTAACAGTCAATTCATTCGTCAAATTAAATCAAGCAATACTACTATTACTACTACTACTACTACTACTTATTATTATTTCAATTCAGGCCCAAATTTAGGCATAAGCAATGGAGACAGCTACCTCTGGCGCAAATGTTGATAGGCGCCGGAGTACTGACTCAACTGCCTTGCCTCTGTCAGAGCCTGATGCTGCCACTAACCGGAGATCGCATCCCTGAGCAGCAGCAGCAGGTTTGTTAATTAAATTCAGCCCGGGGCTGCCCAGGGCCTGTAGTGTCCCACCTTGGCCTTTTCCCCTTGCAGGATTTCCATAGTAACAGGAAGACCTCTGAGAGGCGAGGAAGGGATGCTACAGGGCCTGGGCAGCCCCAGGCTGAATCTCATTAGCAAACTTGCTGCAGCAACTCGAGAACCCGGTTGCAGACTGCAGGTCTGACTGAAGTACATTGGAGCAGAGACAATTGGGGGGGGGGAGGGAGAGCCAGAGCCTATTGGGGGAGAAGGTGTGGAGAATCCCCCATTGTTACCTACGGGCACCAACAAGGCAAATCCAATCCTATTTCTATAGTGCTACTAGAAATATGTAAAGTGGTATTTTAGAAAGGACATCCAAGTCAAATCTGGGCTGTCCAGAGCAGTACATGTAGAAAAACACCAGGATGTCCCCAACATGGCCATTTACACTGGCAGCCCATAGATGCCCTCCTTAGGAAAGAGCATTGTGTGAACATCCATCTCATGCAAGCTAGGATAAGGGGATGCCCAGTGATGTAGCAAAATGGAAAAATAAACCTCATTTCCCGTTAGCGTTTCTTGTATTTTAAAATGAAGAGAGTATTAGCGTCACTCCTTCTCCATACCCTCCAGACATTTGCCTGACTAAACAATCACTTTTCAGATGCCTGTTCAGGCCTGGAGCAGGTATAACCTTAGATATGATGCCAGACGTCCAGGACATTTTGGAGATCAGACTGGGAGATCCAAATTCTTAGGAATGTTCCAGCCATGCCTCCACCATGCTTCCATACAGACTTTGACATCCTCATGCTGGAGAAGTCACAGATCCAGCTTCTAAAATGGTTCTGGAGCCATCTTTGTGCTTTGGACAGCTATATGCCCATTTGCAGATGTCCAAAGCATGAATAGGGTTTCAAATATCCACCACACAGCACTGTACTTTATGATACACAAAATGTATCATTCAGTGATAAAATATCTAGCATACATAGAGGCTTCTCCATCTCAAAGATTGACAATATAACATATATATTACCATCTTTACAAAGCGAATTTGCAGCAGCTTTTCACTAGTTTAACCAAGACACATGGAGGCCAATTCTATTCTGCACGTCCTGCCCCTGTACGGCCTCACAGAATCTGGCCATGAAGCGGTAGCACCCGATTCTGATCCCACAGGGGCTATATGTGCCCACGGTATCAGAATCAGGTCTACCACCTGAATGTTCAAGCTGGGCCCTGATTCTTTCAGACTGGATGCCCAGCAGATCCCCAGCTATCCAAGCCATGCTCCTGAATGGAGCGGCGGTGGCATGGCATCCTGTTGCAATGCCACCGGCCAACGGTAAAACATGTGTTTTCCAGCAGCCTGATCCCCAATCGGGTCTTCCAAAGCCAGGGTCAGGCTGCAGGGAATGCCCTGCTCTCCCTCAATCTGACCCCCGGGTCCTGCGCCACAATCCCAAGCCATCCAGGGGGACTTATTTCACCTGTGGTGGACCTTTGAGGAATCCAGGCGTCTAATAGGTCTGGATGTCTGGATCGGACATCCAGACCTGCTAAACGAGGATCAGAATGACCCCCATAATGATTAGAAGTGGGGTCTATGAGGTAATACGCTCAAAATATTTCATTCATCTGCTATCTGTTTACTCTTGTAATAGCTTTTACAGACCCATCATTGTGAAAAAAAAAATGCTTCTGTCACAGGGAAATGTCCAGAGGAAATCAGCAAAAATTCCTAGGTAATAGCTAGCCGATAATTCAGGCTACACTTTGTCAAAAATTCAAGCTGATAAAATTCCTTGCAGAAGGTTTTGAAGAGTGGGTAGACCAGAATCTCAATCTGAAGAAAATAAGGTAGGTAATGATTGCGATGTGAGACTAATTAAAATCTTGATTTAAAACAGATGGCCCAGTAGGTGGTGAATGGATAACTTGCTTCTCTGTATGTTATTTAAATTTGCATGGATAGTATTGTGCCATTAATGATGCTATGCATGTTTACTAAATAGTGCACTCATAGTGCATGCTAGAGCCACATATCCAGCATGAAGGCCCGTGCCAACTTCAGGGTATCTGTCCCCCTGCCATTGGTGTGTTGCTAACATATGGCACCATAGTAACCTGGCACATGGTATACCTAATGCTATCCATTCAAGTGGCATTAAGTACATCAACACTAATGGCATCAGTAACGGTTAGCATGTACCCATCATACCCATGCTAACCACCATGCACTGTCAATGCTCACATTGCATCCCAACCCACCCAGTCTCCACCCATTTGCATGTTAACCTCCTGTCATGGGATTTTTAGTGCAGAGCCTCATGAAACATTTTAGCATGACAAACTTGCCACATGCTGAAACCATGCTAGTGGTTATCATGGTTTAATAAACATGCACCTATCTGTATAAATAGGGGCTGGGTTAAAGGCAGGACAGAGGTGTCACTAAATATTTTCCATTTAGTGGTGATGTTCAACCAAATAGCAAACCTAAACTGAATGGATAGTGCTGACATGATTGCTGCTCATTGCATATATTCAGTGCTGCTATCTGTACAGAGAGTGACACTAAATAGATGTATTAATTTAAGGGTTGGCACTTAAATATCATAAAAGCTCTGCCACCTGGAAATTCATCTCAGAGTGTTTTGAGAGAAGCTCAGGCCAGTAAGATCGTGGGAGATAAAGGGGATCAGGGTTTTTACTTTCTTTCTTTCTTTAATAAAATTTCTACACTGCCAATCTGCAGTTCTCAGTAGGTAACAAACTAAGATGACAAGAAAATTGGTAACAGAGTGGACACCTCTGAGGAAAGATCTACAAACACTTGAGGAATGGTCTAATGCTTGGTAGTTGAGATTTAATGTGAAGACGTGCAGTGTCATGCACTTGGGATGCAGAAATCCAAAGGAGTTATGTGTGATAGGGGGTGAGAGGTTGGTGTGCACAGGAGAGGAACATCAGAGTGCTAGTGTCTAAGGATCTAAAGGTGGCGAAACAATGTGACAAGTCAGTAGCCAAAGCCAAAAGGATGATGGGCTGCATACAGAAAAGAATAGCCAGCAAAACCATCCACACTATGGAACTCCCACCTGACAAGCCTGAGGGCATTAGATGACCTCACAGACTTCCGCAAAGACCTCAAAACATTTTTATTTATAGAAACATATGATCATCCAGGCAACATCCCACACCCATACTGAAACACTACAACCGCTGCCAACTAAGCACGCACCCATCCTACCCACATACACAAGTTTATCATACCGAGTTATTAAATACCCTCATATTAAATGTTACCTTATATTGTACTGTCTATATGCTGAGAAGTAACTGTACTGTCTAAATGTTTACACGTACCCTAATGTTAAATGTAACCTTCCAATTGTGATGCGACGTGACCACCTTGATTGAAAGATAAGGTGGCATACAAATCTGTCTAAATAAATAAATAAAAAGGTGGAGCTATTGATGTCCCTGTACAAGTCATTGGTGAGGCCTCACGTGGAGTATTGTGTTCAGTGTCGGTGACCAAGGGGTATGTTTACTAAACCGTCCAAATGTTACTGGTACTAGTTGCAGCGATAATGTGAAGAATGCCATATAAGGAGTGGGCGTTTCAGTCCTAAGGTAGCAAGAATATGTATCGCACGATAGTGGGCACCGTGGCATGTTAACACGCGTTAACCCTAAGTACGTACATGCCAGCGCAATGTTAGAAGCTATAACAATGTAGCCCACTGGTTACTGCAATGACTGTAGAGGCAGTGGTCATGGGTTTGATCCTGCAGTGGTGTAATCTAAAAAGGCTGTCAGGGGCATTTTCTTTTAATTTAAATCAGTGCTGCCAGCAAAAACAACCTCACAGTGCCGGAACCTAAGGTGCCTCATAAGGCGCCCTATAAGGCGCCCCATAGGTCACATTTAAAGTGCCCTGTCTGCCAAGGCACCCTATAATGTGCTCTATAGGGCGCTGTATAGGTTGCCTTATAGGGCACTTTACAGGGCGCTCTATAGGGCGCCTATCAGGCACCATAAGCTACAACACTGTGAAGGTGTTTATGCTGGCAGCACTGATTTAAATAAAAAGAAAAAGCCTCATAAGAACATAACATAAGAACATAAGATATGCCATACTGGATCAGACCAAGGTCCATCAAGCCCAGTATTCTGTTTCCAACAGTGGCCAATCTAGGTCATACGTACCTAGCAGTTTCCCCAAGGGACACAGGTTCCACAATGCTTGTATTGGTTCAAGCATTGATATCCTGGGTCCCTTCTTAATAATGGTTTATGGACCTTTCCTCCAGGAACTTGTCCAAACCTTTTTTAAACCCAGCTACACTAACAGCCTTTACTACATCCTCCGATAACAAATTCCAGAGTTTGATTACACGTTGAGTGAAAAAATATTTTATTTTATTAGTCTTAAATAGTTTACCTTGTAGCTTCATTGCATGTCCCCTAGTCTTTCTATATTCTGATAAGGTAAACAATCGATCTACGTTTACCTGTTCCACTCCGTTCATTAATTTATAGACTTCTATCATATCTCCCCTCAGCCGTCTCTTTTCCAGGTTAAAGAGCCCCAACCTTTTTAGCCTTTCTTCATAGGAGCCTTTTTAGATTACACCACTGCAGGATTAAACCCATGACCTCTGCCTCCACACTCAGTGAAGTAACCAGTAGGCTAAATCGCTATAGCTACTACCACACTGCTGGCTGGCTATAGAAAGACTGCAGTCAGCACACAAACTGTCTGCTGTGGTTACCAGAATAGGGTAAACCCACCTGTACCCATGATGCACTGCACATGCAGATCAGCAGTCTACAGCTAATCACATAATGGGGTATGTACCCCCACAGCACCTAGGCCTGGTAGGGGGAACTGACTCTGTGTGTTACTGGCACAGAGTAGCTACAGACCGTGAAATTGTGCGTGTCCTGTGCTCACCCTGAGGGTGAGGTGGGGCACCCAGCACCAGGTCCGGAGCACCTGGTACAGCTAAGACAGACTATGCTGTAGGTCCCCATCAGTGCCAGTGTGTGATAGGTAGCCTTTGTAGGCACCTTTAGGATACATCTGTGTCCATCTGTCTTTCCCAGTCATGTCTAGCTGTTGTGGACTATGATGCACCCAGAATAGTGCATAGCCTGTGTGGGTGCCATAGTCACATGTTATAGGTGAAGGGGGGTGTTTGGACCCAAAAGCGGATTATGTAGCACCCCCAAATCTGCCCTCTGTGGCTCAGGTTGGGGGGACAGGATATCCCACCAACAGATCCACATTGTACATCTTTGCAATGGTGGCAGTAGAGGGGATCATCAACCCCAGTCCTGCTGGAGAACAGGTACCCTACAGGGCAGTCAATGCAGATCTGTACGCATCACATAAGCCAGAGCTACTCAAATCCGGTCCTGAAGGTCCACAACCCTGCAGGTTTTCAGGATATCCCTAATGAATATGCATGAAATATATATGCATTAGAGATAGCCTGCCAACCTGACTGGTTTGTGGCCCTCCAGGGCTGGATTTGGAGACCCCTGCCTTACACCTCTGTCATTTAAGATTGTGAGTGGGCAAGGTGCAGATGATAAAGACATTAAAAAGGTTAGATAGAATTTGTCACATTCCTCCTCGCTTCTCACCACCACCAAAATATTGTCTATTAGACAACTTTTTGGTGGTGGTAAGAATCGAGGAGGACTGTGACACATTCTATCTACCCTTTTGATGTCTAGGACATCTGTACCTTGCCTACTTACAATCTTAAATGACAGAGGTGTAAGGCAGGGGTCTCCAAATCCAGCCCTGGAGGGCCACAAACCAGTCAGGTTGGCAGGCTATCTCTAATGCATATATATCTCATGAATATTCATTAGGGGTATCCCTAAAACCTGCAGGGTTGCGGTCCTCCAGGACCAGATTTGAGTAGCT
The DNA here is from genome assembly GCA_033557465.1 of Ichthyophis bannanicus. Taxonomy (NCBI): domain Eukaryota; kingdom Metazoa; phylum Chordata; class Amphibia; order Gymnophiona; family Ichthyophiidae; genus Ichthyophis; species Ichthyophis bannanicus. The sequence goes on along the minus strand of CM066036.1, from coordinate 166,892,126 downwards.
CCTTTTTTTTTTTAAATCTTTTATATAAGGTTTTTTTTTTCTTGAATACAAAAAGCTAACAAAAGAAAAACAAATCCAGGTATACAGAGTAAAATTCAAGAAAAACAGTTCCACAAAAATTAGTACACATCAAGGAGAGATAATCAACAATATAAAAAAAGAAATATAAACATTACTAGCAATTAAGAGTTTTTTAAAATAAACTCCACATTAGGGAGCACAAAATATCCCGCTAACCTACTTCTCAGCCAATTCCTTCGCAGTCAGAAACTTCTGTAACTTTAGTGCATCAGTATAAGCATAGCTTTGCCCTTGGTAAATAACCAAGCAGTGACAGGGAAATTTTAGAAAAAAAGACGCTCCCAGAGCGACAACTCTAGCTCTCAATTCCAAGAATTGTTTATGCCTAAGCTGTGTAGCACGGCCAACATCTGGGAACACTTGGAGTCTAAACCCACAAAATAAGGCATCCCTGTGCTTAAAGTAAGCTTTTAGCACAGATAATTTAACAAGATTCAGAACCAAACGTTACAACAACAGTGCAGCACTTTGATATGACATCTAAAGAATCCTCCAAAAAGGCGGTTAAATTCTGAGCGACTGACTGATCAGAAGGAGCAGAAACTCCCTCCAAAGAAGACGTCGCTTGACCACCTGGGGAAAACGAATAAACTTGGACTACATCTAAAAAAGCCTTTCAATTGTAAGGTCTCAGAGAAATATTTCTGCAACAAAATTTCAGGAGACAATAAGTGAGTTGAGGGAAAATTAAGAAAACGTAGATTTCTTGCCCAATGCTGATTTTCCAACATCTCCAAACGATGGGAAACTGCAGAAAAATCCTTAATTAAGGCAACATTACTATTTAAACCAGTTTGGAGCTGAGAATCAGCATGGGCAGAGATCTGGGCTAATGAACTTATCTGTTTATCAACATCTTTAAATTTATCAACTACATCACTCGTAAAACTACATAGAGACGAAACAGTTGAAGATAAACGCTTATCAATTTGTTGAATTGCAGTCCAAATATCCACGAGAGTTACCTCTCCCGTAGGAAGAGGAACAATCTGTTCAGAGGTAGCCGGGCTAACAGGTCTCAAAGGCGAGACTGCAGCCTCCGGAAGAGCGTCGAGGAAAGTGGAGGAAGAGAATGGCTGGGGAAAAGGAGGCAGTAGCCAAAATTCGGGGCTTAAAGAAACCCCTTCCGGCGATAACTTTGCAGGCGGTAGTGACGATACATGTTTGTAGATAGGACCAACCACCTTACCTCCTTGCTCGGCATCACCAGACCCAGATTTAACAGCCGACTTCACCTTCCGTTTTCCCATGGACAAATCACTGTAGCGTCAGACACCCTCGAGAGCGTCTCGTGAGCGCCGAAGGAGCACAGAAGGGGCGTGCCTTACCCCTTGTGACACGCCCCTTAGGACACGACCATGCAGGCCGCGACTCGCAGGCCGTAAGTAACACCCACAGAGCTTTATGTGGGTCAAAGGGGGGTCCTCCAAGGCAGGAACGTCCACTGAGTGCCTGCAGCTGTGCCACCAGGTCTCCAACTCCCTCCTACAGCACTGCTCCGCGTAGATGAAAGTGCCGCGGCAACTTCCAGGTAAAGTTGGTCTCTCTCAAAAGTGCACTGCACCCACATAGCTTTATGTGGGTCGAGGGGGGATCCTCCAAGGCAGGAACGTCCACTGAGTGCCTGCAGCTGTGCCACCAGGTCTCCAAGTCCCTCCTACAGCACTGCTCCGCTTAGATGAAAGTGCCGCGGCAACTCCCAGGTAAAGTTGGTCTCTCTCAAAAGTGTACTGCACCCACAGAGCTTTATATGGGTCGAGGGGGGGGGTCCTCCAAGGCAGGAACGTCCACTGAGTGCCTGCAGCTGTGCCACCAGGTCTCCAACTCCCTCCTACAGCACTGCTCCGCGTAGATTAAAGTGCCGTGGCAGCTCCCAGGTAAAGTTGGTCTCTCTCAAAAGTGTACTGCACCCACAGAGCTTTATGTGGGTCGAGGGGGGGTCCTCCAAGGCAGGAATGTCCACTGAATGCCTGCAGCTATACCACCAGGTCTCCAACTCCCTCCTACAACACTGCTCTGCGTAGATGAAAGTGCTGCGGCAGCTCCCAGGTAAAGTTGGTCTCTCTGGATTTGAGTTGCTCTGACATAAGGCAATGGCAGACAGGCAGAATACTGGAGCAGCTCAGCTGCTCCCCACCACTATCTGACATTCAAAAGCAGAGGGCACAGTCAGTCTCCACCTGCTGCACCCTGCAAGGCGTTCCAGCCATACACATACTAACTGCAGACAGTCTGCTAGCTAGTACATAGCGCATGTTCCTGGAGGAATTGTATGCACCCAAAAATGGGATGTGAGCACACACACCAAGCAGGAATATCAGTGATTGGGCCACAGAAAAGAGAACCCATAAATATCACTTGAAAGGAATAGAGTACAGTACTGTGGGGGAACCTAGCGATGCCGTGGTCACTACCCAGTCAGGGTGAGAGTGACCTCCTAACATGACATGCTGTGGCCACCCTGTCCATGCAGGTGGTGGTCGGGCACTACAGTGTCCTAGCCATTACCCTATACCCTGTGCAGATGCATCCTGCCCATGCCACCCTGTCCGGGCTATACCCACAGTACCTTGCTCCTCATAATGCACATTGGCAGGCTAACACTGGAAACAGTGCAAGCAGTATGGGCTCAGTAAGGTGTAGGCAGCCATAACACACTGGATAGACAGACACACACTCCCACACCTATGCCAGCATTGCGCAAACATAGAGGTTTGTGGCAGCCCTGGCTGCCACACCAGTCCTGGGCATAGTGCAGGCACTGCTATGGTATGCAAAACTGTTGGGGTCACTCCCCAGGGTGGTAAACACTGTCAGAATCAATAACTGAAACACACTCCACAGATATCAGAAAGGTTGCTATGATGAATCTCTATCAACAAATCGTGTTTAACTTAGGATTTATTATCTGACATTAATCATAGCAACCTTTTGATATATGTGGAACGTGTTCCCAAGTTTAGGACAGCATTGTGAAGGTATGCAGGTGCCAGCATTGGGAGATTCTGCTCCGCACAGGGCCCATCAGGCATTGGATAGTGGAGCCTGTGGGTGTGGGTGTTTGTACTAGGGTTGCCAACTGGCTCCAGATGCGCCCGACACACTTGATCCAGTCCTAAGTTTACCCCACTGCATGCAGGGACATGTAGTTCTGATTTTTCCATTGCATTCCATAAGAAAAGCAAGACTACATGTCCCTGCATGCAATGGGGTAAACCCAGGACTGGATCAAGCCTGTCGGGCGCATCTGGAGCCAGTTGGCAACCCTAGTTTGTACCCCTGTTGGCCTCTGCTCTAGGGCTGAGTTTCCCAACCCTGGTCCTGGTGGGACAAACACTGTTCAGGTTTTCATGCTGTCCCTAATGAATATGCATGAGATACATTTGCATAAAATGGGGCGGCGCATACAAATGCAGCACAGGCCTATTTATTAGGGATAGCATGAAACTTGAATGGTGTTTGGCCCTCCAGGACTGCTCTAGGGATTGCACATGTTTATGGTGTCTGTCCTCTGTAGGGTAAAATATAGGCGTTTCAGGTATCTGCAATAAAGGTTCTGTCTTTATTACCATGGTTTAGTACTGGGTAAAATATGGGGACAGGGTTGGCAGGAGCCACAGCTGGGACTTGAACTTGTGACTTTCTGCTCCTGAACATACTGGCTGTGTATACTGCACCACACTGACAGTTCATTACCTGGGGATACCATGACCCCTCCCCCTCCCCCCTCCCCCTCCCCTCCTCCCCCTCCCCCTCCCCCTCCCCCCTCCCCCTCCCGCTATCACCCTCCCCCCTCCCCCTCCCCCCTTCCCTTCCCCTTCCCTCTCCCCCTCCCTCTCCCCTCCCCCCTCTCCCCCCTCCTCCCCCTCCCCCTCCCCCTCCCTCTCTCCCCCTCCTCCTCCCCCTCTCCCCCTCCCCCCTCCTCCTCCCCCTCTCCCTCCTCCCCTCCCCCTCCCCCCTCCCCCCTCCCCCTCCCCCTCCTCCTCTCCTCCCCCCTTCCCCATCCCCCCTCCCCCCTCCCTCTCCCCCTCCCCCTCCCCATCATTATCATGCAATAACACGCGAATGCTACGTTTAGACCGTAACACCCACTCTTTTTATTGCATCCTGCACATTATTGCTGGGTGCACATTTACACGGTTTACTAAACATACCCCCTTGTGTAACTGTTTAGCCAGCCATGACTATGTTAAAAGGCATAGCACACCTGTTAATATAATGCCCTCACAGCCAGTGGTGATGTGTTCAAGACCCCAGTGTGGCAACAAGATAAATAAATAATAAATGAACTGTGTTCAGACACATCACTGCAATGTGTGTCTGCAGCATAGATCTTCATCTTTATTGATTGCACCACCATTTCCTGTGTACCAGCCATGGCACAGGCACGTTGCTAGCATGCCTTAATGATCCACGCTGCGCGCATGTGCGTGCGTGCGTGAGCAAGGCAGTGCAGAAAATGGCTACTTGGTCGAGAAAGCCTGCCTTTACCAGCAGGGAGCTCAGGCACCTAGCAGGGCTGATCTGCAACAGGCAGATGAGACTTTTCTCCGGCTGTTCAAAGAGGCAGGACCTGGGGTGTGTGCAGAGGGCCTGGGACTGCGTCACAAGGCGCTTTAATCATCTTGCAGACTACCCACGTGAGGTAAGTGTATGGGGACAGGTCAGTACATCCATATACATATCCAGTGTGGATTGTAGGTGTGCATGCTGCTGTGTGTAGGCATTCTCTCTCATTTATGTTTATTAGTTAAACCCACATGATATACCACCTATGTATCATATCAAAGTGATTTGCCCTATCCCCAGGAGACTAAGGAACTGAGCACAGAGTTCCAGATGTCAGCCTGGTGTTATGGCAGCTGCTGCTGTTGCTGTGTGAAAATACACCGTAACACAAGGAGCCCCTAGATCTGCCTAAAGAGGTTTGGTAAACATCATGCTGATATGGTAGGTTCTGCATTGCAGGGTCACACATCTGCCCTACCCCTAGGGGTCCTGAGACCTGCTCCAAATGCTCTGTCATTCATCCTGGTGATATGGTTGTGTGTGCATTTGCAAGTTAAAACATTTGCCCTACCACCAGGAGTACTGAGAGTCCTTCAAAGTGGGCTGTCAGTCTCCCTGGTGATATGGTTTATGCTGCTGTTGCTGTGTTATATGCCACCCTACCCCCAGGAGGCCTGAGAGCCCATCAAAGTGGGCTGTCAGTCTCCCTGGTGATATGGTTTATGCTGCTGTTGTTGTGTTATATGCCACCCTACTCCCAGGAGGCCTGAGAGCCCATCAAAGTGGGCTGTCAGTCATCCTTGTGGTATGGTTTATGCTGTTGTTGATTTTTTATAATTCACCCTACCCCCAGGAGTCCTGAGACATGCTGAAAGTGTCCTGTCAGTCACCCTGATGACATGGTGTATGTTGCTGATGATATGTGCTAAGACACCCTACCCCCAGGAGGCCTGAGACCTGATTGCAAAGGGGGGTATGGCATCTAGATATTGTGGTAGGTGCTGCTGGGTTTGGACACACATTTGCCCGATTCCCCGGAGGCCCTGACCTCATTACACATGTCTGTTATGGATCCTGATTGTATGGTAGGTACGGCTGTGGATGTGCTGTAAACCATCTCACCCCCAGGAGCCATGAGACATGATTCAGAAGGTAAGAAACAAATCCATATATCATTGATGTGTATGCAGTTTCTGCTCACACATCTGGCCACTCCCCAGGAGCCCTGTAACTGATTGCAGAGGAACATTATAGATGCTGGTGTAAGGGTACAAAACCTCACAATGTCCACTCCACAAAAACAAAAAGTACTGGTCCAAATCCTTCAAAATTCATTATCTTTCTACATGCAAGCATATATATCAATTTTCATTCTATGCTGTTAAACACACAATACTGCACAGAAGGTCTCAGTAACCACGGGCCTACAGCACGCATACAACAGACTAAACTAAACTGTCATAATGCACAAGCCCTTATAACATCAATGACCTTCCGTGCAGATCCAGACAAGCCACCCAAACACAATCAAGGAGACAGCACTTAACTTCCAAAACCATGCTTTGCGTCTCAAAGGTTGGCCGTCCTGCTCTCCATTCCCCGATGCCTCAACTCAGAGCTCAAAAGCGTTTTGCAAGCATCCTTGCTTCATCAGGGGAAAAGCAACTGTCCAACAAAACATATAACCAACATGAAATACACAATCAATTACAAACAACAACACAAGCCAGCACACCCAACTCAGGCCCCGTACCCACCCCTATCCAAAGTTAGCAAGGCAAACAGCCAGTGGATTGTGGAGTTTATGTTGGTTATATGTTTGATGCTGTTTCCCTGATGAAGCAAGGATGCTTGTGAAACACTTTTGAGCTCAGAGTTGAGGCGTCGGGGAATGGGAAGCAGGATGCCCACCCTTTGAGGCGCAAAGCATGGTTTTGGAAGTTAAGTGCTGTCTCATTGATTGTTTTTGGGTGGCTTGTCGGGAGCTGCACGGAAGGTCATTGCTGTTATAAGGGCTTGTGCATTATGACAGTTTAGTCTGTTGTATGTGTGTTGTAAGCCCATGGTTACTGAGACCTTCTGTGCAGTATTGTGTGTCTAACAACATAGAATGAACATATATATATATATATATGATTGTTGAAAGATAATGAATATGGAAGGATTTGGAACAGTACTTTTTGTTTTTGTGGAGTGGGCATTGCGAAGTTGTAATTAATTCCACTCTAAGAACGACCATATATATTTTGGTGTAAGGGTACATGCACCTGTTGTGGATGCACAGCTCTGACACAACCCCAGACAGACACACAGATGTTAATAGGCCAGCTAGGTGTGGTGGGTCATGCTCATGTAGTAGTCAGCCACAACTGCCCTAATCACAGGAGGCCCCAGTCATGACCATAGAGGTATAGTATAACGCCAAGTGTCATGGTATTGGCAACCAGCAAGGTGCACAGGGCCACCCACCTTCCGCTGTATGTTAGGACACATCACCCATGCGTGGTAGGATATCATGGTCACATGGTGGGTGTGGTGGCTGATATGTGTAGGTCAGGCAAACACACATGTGATTGCCAGACCACACAGGGGGTTAGGGAGGACCTCCCATAAACACCAGCATGCCCAAACCACACGTGGCATGATGCTGCCATGTCATGCAAGGAGAGTGTAGGAACAGGGTATGGTGTGTCCAGGGTGTTATGCACAGTACACATATGTGTCACTGCACACATGGCCAGACCCACAGTCACACATGCAGGTGACACTGGAAAACGTTAGTAGAGGACACACTGAGCAGAGGAGCAGGAGCAGCATGATGCTGCGCACAGAGATGTCTGATATGTGTTGGCCACCCACCAGAGATATAAGGTCATTAATGCACCCTCCCACTGCTTTCCCCCCCTAGGTAGAGGACTTACATAAAAAGGGTCAGGAGTTGCGGCTGCACTGCCCAGAGGTCCTTGCCCGCCTACATAGGCGGGCAGTTTCCCAACATGGAGGTGAGTGTTGCGGCCTCTGCAGCTGTGTAGAAAACTGTCACAGTGGCCCACCAGCCTGTGCGCAGCCAAACTATGTACATGTGGTGTGCTAATGACTGTCATCCCCCACAGAGGAAGATCCTGCCGGTGAGGGCCCCTCCACATCGGGGCACAGCATGTCACGTCCCACTGCCCAACGCCTAACGGAAGAGGAGGAGGAGGAGGAGGGGGAAGTAGAGGTGGTGGAGGCTGAAGAGGAGGAGGAGGATGCGGCAGAGGAGGAGGCAGCAGTGGCGGCTGAGGTGGAGGAGGACAATGTGGAAATGGAGGGGGTGGAGGAGGTGGTGGAAGGGGAGGGGGAGTCTGTGTGTCTTATTTTGGGGGGTGAGGAGGAGGATGGGAGCGTGGAGGGTGGGTGGGAGGTGGCAGGGGGAGGGGGTGGGGGAGGGGGAGGTGGGGGTAGTGAGGGGAGAGGGGGGAGAGGGGGTCGGGGAGGGGGAGATGGGGGGTGTTGAGGGGGGGGAGGGGGATGGAACACAGGACAGCACAGGGAACTGTGGGTCCCTGCCAGCCACCGCATGTGTGTGGAAATGGTGCCCATTTGGGTTTAGCTACGCCACTCATTGCCACACACAGGTCCAATGCACATGCCACCACACAGACACCTGGCACCATGTGTGTATGTGGTGGCAAGTGTGTAAGGGACCTGTATGTGTCAATGGACGATGTGGTGCAACACATGCGGGCCCAAGAACGCACCATCCGGTGGCTGGCAGGTTCCATTCAGTGCATGGCTGCCAAGCTGCAGCGTGTGGGGGGTAGGGGAGATGCATCTCGACAGCCATCCACTGATAGACGTCCCAGGAGCATGTGATGGCCCCTGTGGCACCCACACATGTGCCCTGTGCTGTCCTGTGTTCCAGGACCCAACATGTGGGTGGTGTTACCCCTCCATCCCCTTTACCCAACAGCTGTGTACAGCTGACCTAGACTGTCCACTGTTGGAAACAGGACACTGGGCTTGATGATCCTTGGTTTGACCCTGTATGGCATATCTTATGTTCTTAAGTTCGTATGGTGCTATGTTCCTGTACCCCTTAATATTTACTTGTTAATACAGTTTGGTTACTACATCACAATGGTCATGTGTCTCCCTTACAGACAGACTGTGAACGTAAGCATGGGACATGTGTGTAAATCACTATGTGTATGCATGGTAGACATGGGTATCATACATGGACCATCTCCACATGCAGCTGTGGGGGCTGCCCATGTGCGTAGGCGTCTGTGTCCCATGGTGCCCCTGTGATGTGAAAAAGTGTAGTGTGTCACAAAACCTATGGTCACATGCATGCTGCCTGTGATGTGTGGGCACCATATCTGATGCACCATGCTTGTAGGAGAATAGTGGGGATGGCCAGCAGCAGGTATGTGGACAAATGATAGGACCAAATTCATAGCCCTTTCTTGGATATCTGTTAAAGGATAAGAACTGAGATTCACCACCACTGAGGGTGGTAAGGCCGACTCGCAAAGCCCCTCCCATGTTTGGTGGAGAAAAAATGGTGAGGAGGGTAGTTGCGTCCTCTGCTTCCCTGAAAATCCTGTTGGGGAGTGGAAGAAGAGTCAGACAAAGTTGTGGTCCCGTGAACAGATGAAGTACCAGAGTCAGTATCTTCAGATAAATTCTCAAAAGTGACCTGTTTTTGGAAACCCCCAGAATGTCTCCAAGTATATACCCTATCATTTTCGTAATCAGCCTTATCACGATTGTATTTCTTAAGTTTTAAAGAATGTAAATAATCATGAAAAGAATTTGTTTGCTGAATAACTTCATCATATTGAGTTGCAGAGCTAGTTAGTTTGTCATTTGAATGCACTGAGATTTGCTTTAAGGCAAGTATACCTCTTCTCACTCTCAGCTGTGCTTCTGATATCACAAGCGTTGATTCATCACAATTGATCAAGTGCAGTATTACAATAGGTACCAGTTCATAGGCCAAATTGAACCCTCTCACCTGCAGTGCCTTTGTATCCCCCTGAGGAAGGCTTCGGCCGTAACGCGTAGGGGACCACCAATAAAGGCACCTGTGTTCATCCTATCTCTTGCCTCACTGTTTCCCGGAGGGGTGTATGGTCCCATAGGCAGATTATGTACCACCAAACAACCCACCCTCTGGGGCTCAGGGTGGGAAACAGGATCGCCCACCAATAGATCCACAGTCTACCTCCCTGAAATGGTAACAGTAGAGGGGACCATCAACCCCAGTCCTGCTGGGGAACAGACAGAGCGGTACACATCCATAACGCAATAGCAGACAGACAGCAGGCCTGGAAATTCTCAGCTGCCCCCCACCATTATCTGACATTCTCCAGCAGCAAGCCTCCAACCGCTGCACCCTGCACGGATGTCAGCATACACACCAAGCAGATAAGTCAGTGATTGGACCCCAAAAGAAAACCCATAAACATCACATAAGAGAAATGCTATATAGCACTATGGGGGAACCTAGCCATGCCATGGTCACTGCTCAGTCAGGGTGAGAGTGACCTCCCAGCAGGACATGCTATGGCCACCCTGTCCGTGTAGGTGGTACCGGGCACTACAATGTCCAAGCCATTGCCCTATGCCCTGTGCAGATGCGGCTAGGCCAGGCCACCCTATCCAGGCTATTCCCACGGTACCTTGCTCCTCATTATGCACATTGGCAGGCCAATACTGGCAACAGTGATAGCAGTGTGGGCTCTGGAGGGTGTTGGCAGCCACCACACCCTGGATAGACAGACACACACTCCCCACACCTATGACAGCATTGTGCAACTATAGAGGTGTTGGGCAGCCCAGGCCACCACACCAGTCCTGGGCACAGTGCAGGCATGGCTATGGTATGCAATACTGTAGGAGTCACTCCCCAGGTTGGTAAACACTGTCAGACACAGGACCTGTAGCACACTCCACAGACATCAGAAAGGTTGCTATGATGCAGCTCACTCAGAAAATTGTACTTAACCTAGGAATTGCTATCTGCCAGTAATCATAGCAACCTTTTGATAGATGTGTACCATATTCCCAGGTTTAGGGTAGCATTACTAAGGTATGCAAGTGCTAGTATTGGGAGATGCACGCAGAGCCCAAAGTCCTGCCTCTCCAGGAGGCTTTGGATAATGGGGCCTGTGGGTGCGGGTGTGTATGCCCCTGTTGGCTGCTGCTTTACGGCAGAGGTTCCCAACTCCAGTCCTGCGGTGCCAAACACTGTTAGGGTTTTCATGCTGCCCCTCATGAATATGCATGAAATACATCTGCATACCATGGGGGTGGCGCATAGAAATGCAGCACAGGCATCTTTATCAGAGGCAGCATGGAACCGGAATGGTGTTTGGCCTTCCTGGCCTGCATTTGGGAGACTCTGCTCTAGGTGATGTGCATGTTTATGGTGTCCGTGCTTTGTAGGGTAAAATGTAGTTGTCTTGGGCATGTTTACGTCATCTGCAATAAAGGTGCTGTTTGTATTAGCACGTTGTAGTAGTGGGTAAAATATGGGGACTGGGTTTGGCAGGAACCACAGCTGGGACTTGAACCTGTGACCTTCTGCTTTTGAATACACTGGTCTTGTGCACTGCACCACCTTGTCGTCACAGAGTCAGTACATTCCTTGGTGATACCATGACTGTTCGTCAGACAGGGCCCGTCTGTTGCAGTACACAGCACCCACCTACACAGGGCTAGGCCACGGTCTGCTCTGGGCAGCTGCCACTGCCCCCTCCACCACCAGTATCCCTCAGCCACCATGCTGACATGCCCTTCTGCTGGTGGTGCTGGTGGTGCGCAGTCTCAGGCCATCTAGTGTGCAGGTAGGCAGCTGCCTATGGTGCGGGTTCTGGGGTAGGGGTGCCTGCATAGACGTCCACGTTCCCCCCCCCAGCCCCGCCTGCCAATGTTCTGTGCCCTTGGGGGTAGCTGTTGGGTACTATCCCCTGTGACACTATGGGAAACACAGTCGTGCCCATGTTGGGCCTTCAGCAGTTGCTGTCTGGCTGCTCTGCTGTTTCAGCATTCGTATGGGCCTGCTAGGCATCACCCTAGTCCGCACTGTGGCCCAGCTGCACCCCAGCATGTGCCGCCTGCGGCCCTCTGTATCCCCTTTTCCGGCATCTGTCCAGTTGCCCTTCCGACATGCCCGCCCTGATGTTGCGGGAAATGTGCATGCCATAGGAACCCTGTCCGATGGAGTGGAAAACCCTGAGCAGCGCTATTTCACTGTGGGCTCATTCACCTTGTATGGGGACGGAGGGTAGACCCTTCCACGATTTATATCTTTTCTATGGAGCTTTCTCGGGGGGGGGGGGGGTTCATTTTTGACATTAATAACCCTATTTGCCAGCTTGGTTATGGTTTTTTTTCCAGTTTGTTGAGGTCATTTTCAGTGTTTATGTGCCCTTTTGTTCTGTGCACATGTATCACACTTATCACTTTTTTTAGGTTTCCCTGCCTAGGCTGTACATTGCTGACACTGAAATGGTTTCTCTCCCCTGTAATGTGCATTTAACGGCAGGTTTTCATTCGCGTTGGGATTTAGCTCTTCAGATCAGCGCGTTAGTGTGAAGGGAGCCTCTCCCCGCCCACTCTCCGCCCACTGACCCCTTCTCTTCGCCCTCTCTCCACCTTCTGCGGTGTTTTACCGTGCCTCGGAGCTTTACGATCGTTAACGCATCATAACGCATGTTATGTAATGTTAACGATCGTTAGCGTGTCATAACACGCGTTATGATGCACTAACGATCGTTAACGTTACATTACGTGTGTTATTTACTGTTACCACAGTTTAGTAAACATACCCCTAGGGGACATGCAATGAAGCTACAGTGTAAACTATTTAAGACTAATAAAAGAAAATATTTTTTCACTCAACGTGTAATCAAACTCTGGAATTTGTTACCAGAGGATGTAGTAAAGGCTGTTAGTATAGCTGGGTTTAAAAAAGGTTTGGACAAGTTCCTGGAGGAAAGGTCCATAAACCATTATTAAGAAGGGACCCAGGATATCAATGCTTGACCCAGTACAAGCATTGCGGAACCTTTGTCTTTTGGGGAAACTGCTAGGTACGTATGACCTAGACTGGCCACTGTTGGAAACAGGATACTGGGCTTGATGGACCTTGGTCTGACCCAGTATGGCATATCTTATGTTCTTATGTTCTTAAATCCATTTGAATTGGCGTGATATACCGACATCCCTCACAGGTAGAAGTGGATCTACCCTAGATACCCAACATATTTCCACCCCATCCCTCCCATCAAGCTCAGCAGAAAATCAACTTATCATTACCTCCTTCTCTACCCCAACTGTGAAGGATATCCTAAACACCATCACGAATATAAACACCACCACGGCACCAGATGATCCATGCCCCGCACACTGGATAAAATCTCTTCGGACCGAACTTAGTCCTTTTTTGGCCAAACTAATAGGTACATCATTCCTCTCCGGCACATTCCCACAGAAGCTAAAGCAAACATCAATAAGACCGCTGCTAAAAAACAATAAGCTTGACCCCGTAAAGATGGAATCCTACAGGCCCATCTCGAGCATCCCTCTCCTCGACAAAATCATGGAAAAAATAGTACAACAGCAGCTGACTCATAACATAGAGACAAACGCTCCCCTTGACGCTTGCCAGCACGGATTCAGAGAGTCACATGGAGTGGAAACATTACTGACAACTCTATTTAACACACTAACCACAGGGCTCGACAACATCAGACAAGGCTTTGCGCTCATCTTTCTTGACATAGCGGCTGCCTTTGACTCGGTCAGCCACAAGCTACTACTATCCCGCCTTGCAGATAAGGGCGTCCACCGAAATGCACTCACCTGGTGCGCCTCGTATCTCGACAACAGACTGCAGTATGTATGCTCTGGTTCATCTATATCCACTCCTTTCCCACAAGAGAAAGGGGTTCCGCAAGGATCATCCCTTTCAGCCCTATTGTTCAATATCTATATGCAACCGATCTGCAATCTTATCCGGTCTTTCAATGTCAATTGTCTAGTATATGCCGATGATGTCCTAATGTTCACCCCAATATCCACAGATCAACCAGACCTCTCCCAACTCTCTGCATGTTTCGATGCTGTCACAGACTGGTTACAATCTCAAGAACTCAAAATAAATTTTAAAAAGACGGAGGTTCTCTTTATCAGCAGAGACCAGAAGTTCTCCCCACCCTCATCACTTAAGGTCCGCAATGCTGAACTCATCTCCAAGATGACGATTCGATACCTGGGTATAATACTCGACCAGTGCCTTGACATGCACGCCCAGATAAGCAATACCATTAAAGCCATCTACCACAAAGTTCGGATCCTGCAACAAATGAAACGGATTCTTGAACCAAATGACTTCAGAACTGTCTTTCAAGCCCTAATATTGCCCCATTTTGATTATGCCAACTCCACTCTTACAGGCCTCCCAAAGAGCTCGATCAAACCACTACAGCTCGCAATGAATACCGCAGCTAGAACCCTCTACGGAGCATCAAGAGGAGACCATATTACCCTCATCTTGAAGGATCTGCACTGGCTCCCTGTCCACTTCAGGATCATCTTCAAGGCTCTAACAATGACATTTAAAGCGGTTAACAGATGCATTTCAACCTCCTTCTCAGACCTTGTACACCCTACCCCCCCTAACAGAGCGAGAAGATCAATAGCCTGCAACACCTTACTGCTACCAAAAACCATCACCAAGTGCTCAAAGACAACAAGTAAATGTGCTTTTGCTCTTTATGCACCGTCCTACTGGAACTCCCTCCCTGCAGATATTCATGCCATAACCAACCTCCCCCAGTTCAGGAAGGCAATCAAACATTATCTCTTCTTACAATACTTCTCCATTAATGATAACATCATCTAACCCTCCTATCCGAGCCATTGCGACTCCCTCAGAGTAATGTACCACTTGCCATAATTACTGCATTTAACTATCCCCACGTCAACCTGTCCTAAAGACAAACATGCTGACTATTATTCTAATTTGTACATAGTGTATATAGTTCACCCCGTTCTCCATGTTTTAAGTTCCCTGTTCTCTGTAAATGTCAATGTTAGACTGTTATACATTGTACAACTTTGGTTATATGTAAACCGCGCTGATGATAAATAGTGCGGTATAGAAGAAATCACAAATAAAAAATAAAAAATAAAATAATAGAAGGCATACACAGCATTGTCAGGAAAGGGGAAATGCTCTGATAGGGGATTTCAATATGCCAGATGTTGATTGGTGTATCCCTGCTGCAGTATCATCTAGAAGTAAGCAGATCCTGGATTCTTTACAGGAAGAACTATTCAGGCAACTGGTAACAGGACCCACGTGTGAAGGGACCATACTGGATTTGGTGCTTACCAATGTTGAAAGTGTTTGTGAAGTCATTGTGGGAGATCATCTCACATCCAATGATCACCAGATGGTGTGGTCAGTATTAGGACTAGGGCTGATAAACTCCATTTCAAAAGTGAGGGTCTTAGACTTTAGGAAAACAAATTTTGCCAAGATGGGCCAATACCTCAAGGAGTTGTTAGCAGGATGGAAACAGCTGGGGGGATAGAAACATAGAAACATGATGGCAGAAAAAGACCACATGGCCTAGCTAGTCTGCCCTCCATATTAACTACTTCAAAAATGAAAGGGGATATTTTAAGGGCAACCAACCTTTTTTGTTAGAATGGTAAATAAAGGTAAAAGGAAAAGGAGGCCACTATGGTTCTCAAAAGAAGTAGCTGAAAAGGTGAAGAAAAAAAGTGAGGTCTTCATGAAATACAAGAGAACACAGAGTGAGGAAAATAGGCATCTATATTCGGAAAATCTTAGAGAGGCTGGCAAAGTAGTCAAGAAAGCAAAGATTTTTGAAAAAGGAGGAAATAGCCAATGCAAAACATTTTTCAGATATGTTAGTGAGAGGAGGAAGGGCAAAAGTGATATTGTCAGACTTAAGGGTAAAGGAGAGGAATATGTAGAAGCTGATGATGATAAAGTAGAATTACTTATCAAATATTTCTGTCCTGTCTTCATAGATGAAAGACCAGGAGCAGGACCTCAGAAAACACCCACAAACAGGAAACAAAGTGAGGGGCATCTTGAACAAGAAGTGAGGGGCTGTGTACAAGAGGAACTAGCTTAAATAAAGTAGACAAAGCAGTGGGACAGAATGGGATATATTCAAGAATACTGAGAGAATTTGGGGACATTCTAGCAGCAAAATTGAGTGACCTTTTCAATGCCTCTTTGGAGTTGGGAGTGGTGCCAGAGGACTGGAAAGAGGAACATGTGGTCCCTTTACACAAAAGTGGAAGTAAGGATGTGGTTGAAAACTTCAGGCCAGTTAATTTAACCTCGGTGGTGAGTATATTTTTGGAAGCGTTGCTGAAAGAGAAAATAGTGAGGTTTCTGGAGTCCAATGGATTACCAGATACAAGGCAGCATGGGTTCACCAGAGGCAGGTCTTGTCAGACAAATTTGATTGATTTCTTTGACTAGTTGACCAGAGAATTGGACCGAGGGAAAGCCCCGGATGTGTGGTATTTAGATTTCAGTAAAACCTTTGACACCATTCCGCACACGTGACATAAACAAACTGAGCACCCTAGGGATGGACCCTAAAATTACTGTTTGGGTTAGAAATTGGTTGAGTGTGAGGCGACAAAGGGTACAGGTAAATGGAGCTTACTCAGAGGAGAAGGAGTGCTGTAGGGATCTGTCCTTGGTCCGATTCTTTTTAACATCTTTGTTAATGATATTATGAAGGGACTGTCAGTAAGGTTTGCCTCTTTGAGGATGATACCAAAATCTACAATAGAGTAGATACCCAGGAAGGTGTAGATAACATGAGGAGAGATCTAAGCTTGAAGAATGGCTAGAATTTGGCAGCAGAGATTTTATGTTAAAAAATGCAAGGTCATGCATTTGGGCTGCAGCAATCCAAGGGATTGATACAGTATAGGGGGTGAAGTACTTCTGTGCACAAAAGAAGAGTGGGACATAGGCATGATTGTGTCTGATAATCTTAAAGTAGCTAAACAGGTAGAAAAGGTGACGGCAAAAGCTAGAAGGATGCTTGGATGCATAGGGAGAGGCAGATGGATGTCTCAGTATCCCTCAGAAGAGAATCACCAACCACCAGTTCCCTTTGCTTCCTTGTGGGCATTGATTCTGCAACTTTGGGGTGCTCAAGCTCTGGTTCTTCCCTTTCCTTGGATGCTTTCAGATCCTCCACTTCCAGGAGAAATATGATCGAACCGATGAGCCTTATGAATAAGTTCAGCAGCAGTCGACTGTGTCAATTGTAAATGGCAAAGAAAGTACTGAGGAAGACCAAGGAAGAGGGAATTGTTATAATCTAGGTGTGGAATAAAGAAAGCTAGAACTAGTTGAGTGAACTAGTTTAGTTTATTAGAATTTGATATACCGCCTTAGTGGGTAGCAGCTAGGTGGGTTACAAAATAAATAAAACATAATATAACTAAGGGGGAGGCAGGGGAGATAAAACCCCATAGGACAAGAGGAGTTAGCACCAAACAGAGGAAATAGAAAAATAAAAGGAAGGCCTAGGTTATAATTACAGTAAAGTAAATAAAGAAACCATAGGAAGGAAAGGAAAAAAGGGAAGGGAAAGCACTATAGCCAGAACAGCATGAAAAATAAGAAAAGAAAGAAACTAACTCCCAGGAGAAGAACCTGGAGGAAAGGCTTGAGAGAAGAGATAGATCTTCAGTTGGACCTTAAAACAAGGAGAAATCTCGGAACGTAAATCAAGGGGAAGAGAATTCCAAAAGGTTGGGGCAACGACATGAAAAGAGGAAGTTCGAGAAAGAGTGAAATGAACAGAACAGACCCCAGGGACATGGACTAAATATGAGTTTAAGCATAATGAGCGGAGCGAAGGCAATGAAGGGCAAAAAGGAAGATTTGGATAAGGCATCCAGATGGGGTTTAAAAGAAAGGCGAGAGTCAAGGATAATATGCAAGGCTTTAATAGAGTCACAGATCAGGAACAGTGAGGAGGCAGATGGAGAAGGGAATGAAATAGCTTCATATTTGCTAGTGTTGAGAATAAGATGGTTGTTGTGGAGCTATTGTGAACAGCTGTGAGACATAATTGGAGAGGAGAGAGATCTGAAGAAGAGGAGGGAACAGTGACGAGAATCTGAATGTTATCTGTGTAGAGAAAGGGTGTACAACCAAGAGATTGAAACAGGAGGGGGAGCGGTGCCATAAAAATGTTGCACTATCATCCTTGCATGCCAAAAGTATCCTTAGACAGATCTGAAACCATTAAGACTTGTAGTCTATTTTTTACTCTCACTCTACTGTAACATCTGCCTTCTCTGCTGAGTTACTTATACCCACGAAACAAGGTAAGATCAGATTATCTTGCTGGAGCGGAAAGACAGACAGAAGTGTTTACCATATTTTACCTGAGCTTGTGAGAACACGATTTAGCTAGCTTCACTGTGTGCAGTTTCAATCTATGTGTAATTTTTGATGCATTTTTCCCTAGTATTTTATGAAAATGCATAGGTGTCTACATGTCATATTTATGTTTATTAAAACTTGATATACCTCCCTTCGTGGGGGACATTGGAGTGCTTTACAATAAAAAAAAGGAAAATAAAACATTTAGAACAAGAAAGTGAACTCAAGTAAAAATACAGGAAAGCAATGGACAAAGGAAAGTGGAAAAGGGGGGAGTATGCATGAGAGGGAGGGGGAACAGGCAAACATAGAAAAGGGTCGGCAGGGGTAAGGGCAGTCAGAGTGGGAGGTCAAAGGCTTTGCAGAAGAGATGGGTCTTGAGTTGGACTTTGAATTTGAGAAATGAAGGTTCTAATCGTAGCTCTGGGGGGAGACTTTTCCATAAGGAGGGGTGGAAAAAGTAAAATGCATACTGGTGGGTAACTTCAAATGAGCCTGTGAGGGTGTTGGGAGATGGAGCCATTTCATGTGGATGGAGCGAATGGCATGGTGTGGGGTGCACAGTATGAGAAGTGTAGAGAGAAATTGTGGTGTATCAGAATAGAGAACTTTGTGAACCCGGGTGAAGAGCTTAAATTGAACATGGTATTGGATAGGGAGCCAGTGTAAACAGATTGACGGGGGTGGGGTGACTTGATCAGAGTGGGGGGCATGAAATAGCAGCATAGCAGCAGCATTTTAGACAAGCTGTAGCCATTTCAGTTCATATTGGGGGAGGCTAACAGAATTACAGTAATCAAAGAGAGTGAGGACAAGGGAAACAAGCAGAGTGATCAGAGCGGATGTGGGCAGAAAAGAGAGGATTGTCATTATAAAATAGGCTCAAAATAGATGTCTATGTGGCCTTTACACATAGACAACCTGCTATGAAACTATCCTTAGCAAACATGCCCCATAGTGTGATAAAGTGCATGGGACTCTTTTCCTTCCCACACTGATTTTTGACTGCTAACATGCGCTTAGGTGCAGAACCTTAGTGCACTTTAGACAACATGCTCCTTTATGCCGTAAAGTGTGTTAATGGGAAAATCTCTATCTAAATGTTAATGCAGAGTCATTAATGTGCATTAATGTGTCATTAATGTGCTTTAAGTGATAATGCAGGTTTAAAGTGAATTTACCAAAGAATGTTACTATTAACACCCCTTTGTAAATGGACCCCTACATCTGATACATGCTAAGTTCACAAAAAACAGTGATAGGGTGGCATAAGCCAAGGAGCAAAAGACTATCGATAACAATATATATATATATATATATATATATATATAAAGAAAAGGAAAGCAAAAACAATGAATACTAAACCACAGATTTTATAATATGCCATAAGACAATAAATATTGTATGTGATAAAAAATGACAGAAATCAAATAAAACCCAGAATAGATATTAACTTAAGGCATTCAGGGTAGTGTGGTGGTTAGAGCTGCAGAATTAAAGAGACCCCAAAAAACCAGAGATAAATAGAAGGACAAACAAATTGAATACCAAAGAATTCAAACAAAAGGTTAAAAAAATAATTATATGGTCCCCTCACGCTAGCCCTACACTGAGGGGAATCAAAGGAAGGGGAAAAAAGACCATTATGGAACATGCAGGAAACAAAAATCAATCTTACATCAGCCAGCAAACAATAACCATTATTATGGATTACTAAAGCCCAGAGATTATGAGCCAGTGGCTTTACACACACTAGTAAAGGCTACCTGTTGAGAGGGCTCATAGGAAAACATAATTAACAGCCTGAAGTTTGACTAAACATTTACAGGGAAAGCCCCCAACTGCACAACCCCAGGTTTCAATGGAAGAAACTCCCTCCTATTATGAGTTTCGCTGGATAAATCGGGCAATGTACACATTTGAAACCCCTTAAAGGGAACACAACACTTCTTGAAATATAATTTCAGAAGCCAGTTATGATCAAAGGGCAACACCAATATGACAACCAATGTAGAGGGCATCATGGACTCTGAATCGGAAATCTCCAAAATCCAGGAAATGTTCAAAATATCCATATGTTGCATATTTGCTTATCATTGTTGCATACCACCCAGATCTTTTTTTTACCAACAGGGGATAATAAACCTTAGTTAATGGAGGGTGTGATTCAGCTGGAATGCCCATAATAAAAGGTAATTTTTAAACATGTCTCTAGAAGGCGTCAAGGAATGAGGAAAATGTATTAGACATAGATTAGAGGACCTGATTGGTTCTCCAAGTTCTCCACTTTAAACTTGATAGCTCAGACTTCTTTAACAATTGCAGCATTACAGCCTTCCTGCATTGAACTTTTACATTTGCTTCTTCCAGTGATCTTTTTAAAGCAGTTATCACTGCAGAGTTTCTTAATGTGGGTAGAATTACCTTCAATTTGCAACAAAAAACTTTGTAGCAGTGGAACCAAAGCCTCACCAAGCTTAGAAATTACATTCCATATAGACTCCAAGGTGAAGTTCTTTGGATGAGCCAAAGCAAATGAAGAAAGGGAGGTAAAAAAAACAACTGCTGAAGACAGAGGGAGGTAGGGGGGAGCTTAAGTTCCACTTGTACTCCCAAGCTATACGATAGCCAGTAGCATAGACTCCATCACTCTGGACAACTCCATAATTTCCACAGCCAATTGCTGTAACTCTCGCAACATCTGAATTGGTGCCGCCACAGATTCAGAAAAGTCTCCTCCAGCTGAGCCCGCAATCATGTCCATCATGGGACCTGCTTGCCTGGCAGCCTCCAAGTGAACCAAACCCACTGAGGAATTTGAAGGTTGCCATGATTCCAGGGAAGACAGGTCAAAACCCAGAGAAGATACCGAGTCATCTAACCCTGATGTCGTCACAGCCAGGAGTACTCTGGAGTTCAAGGTTGGCTGATGCTCCGACAACAAAACAAAGGAAACAAGAGTCCCCATCACTGACACAGGTACAGAGGAGGAGGTCCCAGACACAAGGGAGGATTTCTTGCATGCTTTCTTCTTCCTCTTAGGCAAAGTAATGCAAAGCGGTCTGGAGCAAAGCTAGACTAAGATACCATCTTTGTTCCCTCTCTCACATTTTCTGCAAGCAAGATACTCCTCTCCAACTGATGTTTCTTGGGATGCTGGGCAGGTCACTTCACTTTCCATTTCTTTGGGTACAAATTTTAGGACTTCATTTATAACCTATAATATTTTTTTAATGAAGGGATTCTCAATCCAGTCCTTGGGACAAACCTAGCCAGGATAACCACAATGAATAAGCATGAAAGAGAGATTCAT
Source organism: Ichthyophis bannanicus (assembly GCA_033557465.1). Lineage (NCBI taxonomy): Eukaryota > Metazoa > Chordata > Amphibia > Gymnophiona > Ichthyophiidae > Ichthyophis > Ichthyophis bannanicus. Next base: position 166,870,770 of record CM066036.1, on the reverse strand, counting down.
ATGCACTGCTTATATTGGGGTATGTTTACTAAACCGTCTTAACGTAGCAGCGCCGAGGTTATCGCGCGATATGTGATGTTATCGTTAGATAAAACATTATCGCGGGATAACATCATGTATCGCGCGATAACGTCGGCAGCAGCGTTAAGGCACACTAACGCTGGGAAAGCCGGGTCTGAAGGGCGGAGATAGGGGTCAATGGGCGGAGAGTGGGCGGGGAGAGGCTCCAGGCACACTAACGCCATAAAATCAGGGTCTGAAAATTAGCGCCAGGGAAAACCTCGCGCTAGAGGCACGTTTGCAAGAGAGGGAAAACATTTCAGTCAGCAATGTACAGCAAAGGCAGGGAAACCCAGAAAAGTGATAGTAGTGATACATTTCCAGGAACCAAAAAGGCAAATAAACATAGAAAATGACCAAAACCACATTTGAAATCCCAATAACCAAGCTGGCCAATAGTGATATTTATTTATTTATTTACAGGCTCTTATATACCGCACTTTTAAGTATCAGTGCAGTTCACAAATAGCAAAATTTTGCATCAGAACAAAAGATCTTGTGCTTACATTATAACAGGATCGTGAACTTGGGACTGTAACAAGGGTAACTATATACAAATCAACAACAGAGGTTGTTGTAAAACTATTTACAGTTTATATTACAAGTTGGTAATCATAATTCAAAAGACCTTGTAATCAATAATCGTTGTGAGTGTGCCTGATGGCGGATCTGCCAGCAACCTGCCACAGTATGGCAGGTTGCTGGCAACAGTAAAAGTGGTCAAAATAGCAACAGTGAAAGCAGACTACTGGCACAGTAATGGCAGGCTACTGGCTATAGTAAAGTGATAGCAGACTATTGACTACAGTATTATTACAGTATATTACAGTATTATTACAATATATTAATGATAAACATAAAGGAACACCATTGACAGCACAAAAAAGAAGATATCATGTTTGGAAGGGTCTATTCTCTGTCCCCCCACAAAGTTAATGATCCCACATTGAAACAGCGCTGATCAGGGTTTTTTCTCGTTTATATTGGGCAGGTTTGTTATGGCGTGCACATGTGCAGCAACAGCAGAGTGGACACATAAGAAAGGGCAACTGTACTGATGCTATAAATGGGATACCGAGGGCTGCAGGCGGCACATGCTGTGGTCCAGCTGGGGCACAGTGCGGGCTAGTCAGATGCCTAGGTGGCACAAAGGAATGCCGAAACTGTAAAGCAGCAAGACAGCAACTGATGAGGGTCCAACATGGGCACGAATGTGTGTCCCACAGTGTCACAGGGGATATTACCCAGCAGGTACCCCCAACCCCCAAAGGCACATAACATTGGCAGGCGGTGCCGGGGAGAAGTGCACATGTCCATGGAGGCATCCCTACCCGAGAACCCACACCATAGACAGCTGTCTACTGGCACACTGGATGGCCGGGGACTGTGCACCACCAGCACCACCGGCATAAGGGCATGTCAGCATGGTGGCGGAGGGGTGCCGGTGGCGGAGGGGGCAGTGGCATCTGCCCACAGCAGACCATGGCCAAGCCCCGTTTAGGAGGATGCCGTGCACTGCAACAAACAAGGTCTGTCTGAGGAACAGTCATGGTATCCCCAGGGAATGATCTACCCCTGTGGCAACAGTTTGGTGTAGTACACACAGCCAGTGTGTTCAGGAACCAAAAGTCACAAGTTCCAGTCCCAGCTGTGGCTCCTGCCAACCCTGTCCCCATATTTTACCCAGTACTAAACCTTGGTAATAAAGATGGAACCTTTATTGCAGATAAAATAAACATGCCTGAAACGCCTATATTTTACCCTACAGAGCAGAGACACCATAAACATGTGCAATCCCTAGAGCAGAGTTTCCCAACTGCAGTCCTGGAGGGCCAAACACCATTCAGGTTTCATGCTGTCCCTAATAAATATGCCTGTGTTGCATTTGTATGCACTGCCCCTGTTGTATGCAAATGTATCTCATGCATATTCATTAGGGACAGCATGAAAACTTGAACAGTGTTTGGCCCACCAGGACTGGAGTTAGAACATAAGAACATAAGATATGCCATACTGGGTCAGACCAAGGTCCATCAAGCCCAGTATCCTGTTTCCAACAGTGGCCAATCTAGGTCATACGTACCTAGCAGTTTCCCCAAAAGACACAGGTTCCGCAAAGCTTGTACTGGGTCAAGCATTGATATCCTGGGTCCCTTCTTAATAATGGTTTATGGACCTTTCCTCCAGGAACTTGTTCAAACCTTTTTTAAACCCAGCTACACTAACAGCCTTTACTACATTCTCCGGTAACAAATTCCAGAGTTTGATTACACGTTGAGGGAAGAAATATTTTCTTTTATTAGTTTTAAATAATAACAACCAAAAGAGACAATACCACACAAACCTCATCCTACAATCCACCAACAAACCCCGCGAACTCTACGAGGTAATAAAGAAACTCACCAAAGAACCCCTCAACAGAAATGAACAACAAATAGATCCTCAGACCTATGCAGACCACCTTACCAACAAATTCACCGCACCACCCAAAAGCAGCAACAAGACCATTATAGATGGGGACCCCTCAAGAGAACAGAGCTGGGGTACCTTCAACATCCCGTCAAAGGAACAGCTATCGAAGATCATCACCGACCTCAACACCAGCACTGCCCCCACTGACCCCTGCCCAGTATCATGGATTAAAGCATCAAAGGCAGAACTGACCCAAACAATACGGAAGATCATACAAAACTCTCTCACAGAAGGAATAATGCCAAACGCACTAAAACTAGCTACAGTACGTCTGATCCCAAAGAAAACCATCCTACCAAAAACAGACCCCGCAGCCTACAGGCCCATCTCAAGCATCCCTTTCCTGGCAAAAATCACAGAGAAAGTAGTCCAGCATCAACTACAACAACATCTAGACATACACCACCCCCTTGACCCATGCCAGCACGGATTCAGACCCAACCACGGGGTTGAAACTCTACTGACACAACTATTCGACAGTCTGTTAAGAACGATCGACAACTCCAGAATGGGCGTACTCATGATATTCCTGGACATCTCCGCAGCATTCGACACCGTATGCCACTCAACACTACTAACAAGACTCGAAGAAGCGGGCCTACACGACACCACCCTGAAATGGTTTACATCATACCTAAAGGGCAGACAGCTCCAGGTCAGATGTGGATCAAAGACCTCTCAACCCATCAGCGTCACACAGGGTGTCCCACAAGGTTCATCACTCTCAGCCCTGCTCTTCAACCTTTACATACTACCCATCTGTACAATCATCAGGAACTTCAATATACAATACACCATATATGCAGATGACATAATGATATTCACATCAATCAATCTAAACAAACCGGACTACAACAACATAGCCAACTGCTTTGAAGAGATGACAACCTGGCTGCAAGAAAACAATTTAGCAATAAACTATAACAAAACCGAAGCGCTGATCATAACAAGAGACCAAACATTCACACCCACGCCCTCCATCGACCTAAACAATGCTACCATCCCAATAAAACAAGAAATAAAATACCTGGGAATAACTCTTGACAGGGAGCCCAACCTTCAATCCCACATTGTGAAGACCACTAGGAGCGCCTACGTCAAGATGAGGACAATCAGATGACTCAAACCCATCCTTGCTCCTGAGCATTTTCGAACAGTCTGCCAGGCCATCATCACCCCCACCCTGGACTACGGCAAACACATCTACCTAGGACTCCCAAAAAAATCTACACAACCACTTCAAATAGCACAAAACACTGCTGCAAGACTCATAACAGGCAGTACAAGCCACAAACATATCACACCCATACTATACCACCTCCATTGGCTACCAATCAGCTCCCGAGTCCGTTACAAAGTTCTCTTAACCACATTCAAAATAATAAACAACCTCTCTGCAGACAACCTACAACAGTTCATAACAGCTGACGACAGCAAAAGACCAAGAAGAAAGGGAACGTCAAACAACATCAGAACCCCAAAGGACTACACCAGGACAAACCAAGCTACATCAAAAAGAGCTTTCACCCTGGCAGTCCCCGCCATATGGAACTCTCTCCCTGACCTCATCAGAGCAACAAACAACATCAAAGAATTCAGAAAACTGCTTAAAACTGAACTATTCAGAGACCATTTCAAGGACCTCACAGAATGACTCTTAACCAACCATTTAAGTTAACATAGCCATCATTGTAAATACGTAACTGTAAATATGTATCAAAATCAACCACACTCACTCACGCAGCACACTGTGACAAATCACCCACTGCATGCTACTGACAACACCTCCTTCATTGATTGTTTGCTGTGCCAACCGCTTTGATTTCATGAGAAAGCGGTATACCAAGTCCGTTTAAATAAATTAAATAAATAATTAGTTTACCCTGTAGCTTCATTGCATGTCCGCTAGTCTTTCTATATTCTGATAACGTAAACAATCGATCTACGCTTACCCGTTCCACTCCGTTCATTAATTTATAGACTTCTATCATATCTCCCCTCAGCCGTCTCTTTTCCAGGTTAAAGAGCCCTAACCTTTTTAGCCTTTCTTCATAGGAGTATCCTTCCATTCCCTTTACCATTTTGGTGGCTCTTCTCTGAGCCTTTCTAATAACGCTATATCCTTTTTAAGATACGGCGACCAGAATTGCACACAATATTCAAGGTGTGGTCTCACCATGGAACGATATAGAGGCATTATAATATCTTTTGTTTTATTTTCCATTCCTTTCCTTATGATACCTAGCATTCTATTTGCTCTCTTGGCTGCCGCTGCAAACTGGGCCGAGGGTTTTAACATTCTATCCACAATGACGCCTAAATCTTTTTCCTGGGTGGTGGTTCCTAATGTGGAACCTTGCATCGTGTAACCATAGTTTGGGTTGTTCTTCCCTAGGTGCATAACTTTGCACTTGTCCACATTAAATTTCATCTGCCATTTTGATGCCCAGTCTTCCAATTTATCAAGATCCTCTTGCAATTTTCCACAATCCTCTTGGGTTTTAACAACTTTAAATAGTTTTGTGTCATCTGCAAATTTGATAACCTCACTCGTTATTCCACTTTCCAGGTCATTTATGAATATGTCAAAAAGCAGCGGATCCAGCACAGATCCCTGGGGTACACCACTATTCACTTTTCTCCAATGGGAAAATTGGCCATTTAGCCCAACACTCTGCTTTCTATCTTTTAACCAGTTCTTGATCCACAGTAGTACACTGCCTCCTATCCCATGACCTTTTAGCTTTGCCAAAAGTCTCTGATGAGGGTCCTTGTCAAAGGCTTTCTGAAAGTCCAGATACACTATATCAACCGATTCACCTTTGTCCACCTGTTTATTCACACTTTCAAAAAAACATAATAGATTAGTAAGACAAGATCTTCCTTGTCTAAAACCATGTTGGCTGTCTCCCATTAGGCCATGACTATCTACATGCTGAGTAATTTTATTCTTTATGATGGTTTCTACCATTTTTCCCGGTACTGGCGTGAGGCTCATCAGTCTGTAGTTTCCCGGATCACCCCTGGAACCCTTTTTAAAAATTAGCGTTACATTGGCGATCCTCCAATCTTCAGATATTACAGATGATTTTAATGAAAATTCACAGATTACTAATAGCAGGTCTGCAATCTCATATTTCCATTCTTTCAACACCCTTGGATGTATACCATCCAGCCCAGGTGATTTGCTACTCTTCAGTTTATCTTATAGTTGTAATACATCTTCCCGATGTATCGATATTTCCTTCAATTCTTCCGCACCTTTAAATACCACTTCAGTCATGGGTAACATCCCTACATCTTCCTCAGTAAAACCCGAAGCAAAGAATTCATTCAGTCTCTCCGCTATTGCCTTGTTGCCTCTTAGTGCTCCCTACCAGGCCTAGCTGCTGTGGGGGTGCAAACCCCATTATGTGATCAGCTGTAGACTGCTGATCTGCATGTGCAGTGCATCATGGGTAGGGGTGGGTTTACCCTATCCTGGTAACCACAGCAGGCAGTTTATGTGGTGACCTGCAGTCTTTCTGTAGCCAGCCAGCAGTGTGGTAGTAGCTATAGTGATGTAGCCTACTGTTTACGCCAATGACTGTGGAGGCAGAGGTCATGGGTTTGATCCCATAGCAGTGTAATCTAAAGAGGCTTTCTTTTAATTTAAATCAGTGCTGCCAGCAGAAACACCCTCACAGTGCTGTAGCTTAAGGTGCCTCATAGGCACCCTATACAGCACCCTATAGGGCACATTATAGGGTGCCTTGGCAGACAGAGCACTTTAAATGTGACCTATGGGGCGCCTTATAGGGCGCCTTATGAGGCACCTTAGGTTACAGCACTGTGAGGGTGTTTTTGCTGGCAGCACTGATTTAAATTAAAAGAAAATGCCTCTGATAGTCTTTTTAGCTTACACCACTACAGGATCAAACCCATGACCTCTGCCTCCACAGTCATTGCAGTAACCAGTGGGCTATATTGTTATAGCTTCTAACACTGCGCTGGCATGTACTTAGGGTTAACACAGGTTAACGTGCCACAGCGCCCACTATCGCGCAATACATATTCTTGTTACCTTAGGACTGGAACGCCCACTCCTTATATGGCATTCTTCACATTATCGCTGCAACTAGTGCCAGTAACATTAGGATGGTTTAGTAAACATACCCCATTGAATGCAATCTCTCTTATGCATATTCATTGTGGTTATCCTGCAAACCTGACTGGCTAGGTGTGTCCCAAGAACTAGGTTGAAAACTCTTATGTTAATGTGATTTAATGCACATAATTTAATGCAAGCTTCCACTAATCCTAGTGGGTCCTGTTTATTAACTAAGCACTTAATGGACATTAACATATGTTAACTTAATGTATGTTGGTATATAAGGCTTTTGGCTTGTAAACCATCTGGAGCAGGGGCCAACCAACTGAACATGAATTTGTAACTTTCCTTGAGGTCAGATTTAGAAACTGAGTAATCAAATCCACGGACTTACTATGTAATGTAGAAAAACTGTTTTTCTACTATTAATCCAAAGTTCTGTGCTTTCAAAGAAAATTAGAAGCACAGCACTACAGTATCATTACTGATTAACTTAAGTATAGTACTCTGCTTGTGGAAAACTTAAATTACTTTAATCAATCAAAGTTTGTTAGTATCTTTCTTAGCAAATTTGTCTACACTATTAATTATCAGTTGCTCTTTAAGATAGTGATAATGAACTTCACAAAGTACATTATAGTGAATCATTTTTCATAGTTTCCTGAAGGTATCCTTCCCCCATGTGTTAAGAAACAGAAAGATTCATTTTTTGTCATGCATCAGTTACTCAGAAATGTAAGGTTGTAAAGCCATCTAATATTTTTTGACAGGACAGCTGGTTGAAAAGTTCTTACATTATGTGCTCTGAGATTCTAATTACTCATTCATGAGCTATAAGACATTTGATATCTCATAAGTTCTGACCTGCTCATGAAACCTATTATTATAATATACTCCAAGATTCTATCTCGGACCCACTAATACTCTCTATCTGCCCCTACCACTTCAGCTAATACTATTCCCTCTATAAATTCTTCGCCTGGGGCAACTCATTTCATTCCTCAATCACAGGTAGAATTTTTATGTCCAGGAAATTCAGCTGTAGCTCACTTTTACTTCTCTTGCTGATACTAAAATCTCTAAACTTATCCTTTGGCCTTGAGCAATTCAACCTGTAACTTTATTTTAACTTCCTGCAGCTAAATATCACTAAGAAACCCCACCTCAACTGCCATCCTGTACTAGGAAATTCATTTCATTTTGTTACCGTTATGCATATAACTATTTTATATGTGCATAAATTTGGGTTATCACGAGTTTGGGTTTTTTTGCACATATAAATTTGTTTTTTATGGATATAAACTAAATTTAAGCAAATCATGAAATGAAAAAATAAAAATAAAGGTAGAATAAATGAAATAATAAACCAATAAAATGAAAAGAAAATTAGTTATTCCCTTGCTTCAGGCTAATGCACTAACTGTAAAAACATCGGCTAATGGAGCTTTGCATGCTAAAATGCATGAGATTCCTGAAATACCAGGGGTTTTATACATTTATTTATTTATTTATTTTATTTATCTATTTCTTCTATACCGCCCCTTCCAGAGATCAGGGGCGGTTTACATGGAACAATTGCATACATTTGCATAACATTACATAGAACAAGAACTTCTTAACTTTTTACATATAACAGAACAGTAAATTGTCAGAACTATTTACAGGGTGTATACTTTTGTATACTGCTGAATTTACAGAGGAAATGTCAGCGAGCTGGCATTGCTATTTATAGAAATTATTTACAAGAATACATGATTCGCTATTCAGGTGTGTGTGTGTGTGTATGTATGTGTGAGTGTGTGTGTGTATAATTGTGCGTGTGTTTGTGTGTGTATGTGAGTGAGTTTGTGTGTGATGGAATTTATTTCCATTTTTTCGTGGGTTGTTTGGGGTGTCTTTGGGGGCTGTTAGAAGAGGAGTTGTGTTTTCAGTTAATTGTGTTTCTGCGGGGTTTTTTTGTTTGTGTGTCTGTGGACGCTGTGTGTCTGGACTTGGAGGGTAGGGGATTCTGAAGTGCTCAGAGAATAGGTATGTCTTGAGTTCTTTTCTGAATTGGGAGAGGTCCTTTATGATTCGGATGTCTATTGGGAGGTCATTCCAAAGTGTGGGAGCGGTGAATGAGAAGGCTCTGGCACTGGTGGAGTTTTTGGTCCTCGTGAATGTTTTTGGCAGTTCTAGTGAGAGGGTTGCATTTAGTCTGCGGGCTCTTAATTCATTTGGGACGTGAAGGAGTGTGGATAGATGTGAGGGGGCAATATCGTTTAGTAGTTTGAAGGTTGTTAGTAGTATTTTGTATTTGATTCGATAATTTATGGGGAGCCAGTGTAGATCTAGCAGTATAGGGGTTACATGGTCTGTTAGGTGGGCTTTAGTGACTACTTTTGCACAAATGTTCTGTGCTCTTTGTAATAAGTAGATATTCTTTGTGGGAGGCCGGTTAGGAGACTATTACAATAGTCAAAGTGAGGGGTTATGAGGGCACTAACGACTGATCTAAAGTCATGCGTGTCAAGGAGGAGCCTTAAGTGTTGAATAGTTTTGAGTTTGTAGAATATAGTTTTTACCGTCTGTTTTATGTGAGGTAGCATGGTGAGTGTGTGATCGATTATAACGCCTAGGTATTTTACCTCTTTTTTAACAGGTATCGTTGTGTTATTGATGGAGATTGTTGTTGGGTAGGTATCTTCAGCCACAGGTGATCTTGATACAAACATTGCCTCAGTTTTTTTGAGATTGATGCTGAGGAAGTTGGTTCCCATCCAGGATGAGGTTTCCGCCATACATTCGGATAGAGTGTTATAATTGGGGTTTTTCGTGGTTATAGGGAGGGCGAGCATGATGTCGTCGGCATAGATAAAGTGATTGATTTTGTGTTTTTTTTATATTTTTGTGATGGGTTGCAGGTACAGGTTGAAAAGGAGAGCAGAAAGGGCTGATCCTTGTGGTATTCCTTGTCCTTGGGGGAAGGTTTCCGATGCTTCCTGGTTTAATTGAACTCGTATTAGTCTGTGTGTGATGTAGGACTTGAACCAATTAAGGACAGTCCCACCTATTCCTAAGTTTTCTAATCTATTAATCAGTGTAAGGTGGTTGATGTTGTCAAATGCAGCGGAAATGTCTATGAAAAGGAGTAGGAGGCCTTGGGTGTTATCATCTGTATGTCTTATGAGGAAGTCCATCAGAGTAATTAATAGGGTTTCTACCCCATGGAAGGGGCGGAAACCGAATATGTTGGAGTCAAGGGAGTTGTGGTCATCTATATGTTCTTGCAATTGAAGTTGAACAGTTTTTTCTATTATTTTAGCCATAAATGGAATGCTGGCTATTGGTCTACATGAGTTTGGGTCTTTTGGGTCGAGTTTATTGTTTTTTATTATTGGGCGGATTGTTGTGAGTTTGAGGGCATCAGGCATAATGCCCTGGGAGAGGGATTGATTTACTATGTATTGAATGTTTCCAGCTAGTTCTTCCTTAGTATTTTTGATCCATGATACGGGGCATGGATCGAGTGGGGAAGTTGTGGTGTTGATAATTGTTATAATCCTGAGGAGGTGTTTCCGATCTATCGCATGAAAGGTTGTCCAGCTGTTGTTATTAGTTTCGGTGTTTGTGTGGGTTAGTGTTGGTGTAGTATTAAGTTTGCATTTTAGTTTTTCTGCAAAGTGGGTTGCAAGGGCTTGTATACTTATTGCAGATTGTTTTGGTTCTGGATTTTTAACTTTTGTCAGTGTATTTACAATTGCGAATAGTTCTCTGGGGCGATTGATAGCTGAGTTTATTACCTTGGAGTGGTAATCCTTTTTTGATTTATTAATCGCATTCTTGTATTCGTTGAGTGTGTTTAAGTATTGGGATTTATTCTCAGCAGATTTAGTTTTTCTCCATTTCTTTTCTTGTTTTCTCAGTTGTTTTTTTTAGGTTCACTAGTTCTTTCGTGAACCATTTTTCTGTTTTTTTTAACTGTCTATGTGTGGGTTGTGTGGGGGCAGCTGCTTTTTGAACTGTAAGGTTCCAGTGATTTACGGTGGAGTTGATGTCTGGGAGGTTTGTGTTGAGTATGGGTAGTACTTTGTCCAGGAAAGTGTCTCTGTTGAAGTGTGCAAATCGTGATATATGAGGTGTGTGGTGCGTAGAGTTCTGCATTGCTTGTATTGGGAGGTAGAGTGTGATGAGGTGATGGTCGGACCATGGTACTTCTGTTATTGTTGGAGGGGTGTGCTGCTGGTGGTTGATAAAGGAGCTGGGGAGGAAGATGAGATCTAGGGTGTTACCTTTTGTGTGGGTGGGTGCTTGTACTATCTGTGTATATCCCATTTGGAACATAGTGTCCATAAAGTTATTTGATTGGGAATCATTTAGGGAGGGGAGGTTTAAATCACCTAGGATTATGAGCGGTTTGCTTGGTGATGTTGTGCAAGCAAGTTCAAGGATGGGAGAGAGGTTTTTTTGATCAGCTGTAGGAGGTCTATATATGAGGGTGAGTGCAAGGGTTCTATTTTCTATGTTGATTATGTCCATTCCGTCTATATTATTTAAACTTGTTAAGGTGTATTGTAGGTCTTTTTTGGTGAGTATGAGAGTACCGCCACCTCTCTTTGCATCTCGATGACAGCTGAAAATGTCATACTGGTGTGTGGTTAGCTGGTTTAGTAGTACAGTGTCTGTGGGAGAGAGCCATGTTTCGGTGATGCATATAATTTCAGGTTTTTCTTCTTTTATCATGTCGTTGATTATTGGTATTTTGTTTCGTATGGAACGAATGTTTATTAGGATGAGCTTTGTTTTTGCGTCTATGATAGTGGTTTTGTCAGTTATACATTTTAGTGAGCAGAACCTCTTTTGTAAGAACTTGCAAAAGTTTTCTAGTCATAGCAGTAAACCTTTGCATACAGCCCTTTATGCATGAAGATTTATCTAAATTTAATGAGTTGCAGCTATGTAGTCAGGTAAAGCAGCTCATTATTTTGAATTTAGGAAAACAATTGGCCTGTTAAAAGGTTTCACACTCTGCTTTCAGGGGTAACTTGAATGAAAAGGTTTGCGTGCGATTTAACTACTATGCTCATAAGCCCTGATAACAAAGTTGCCAATGAAAGAGCGTCAATATACTATGAGGCTGATGTTCTAAGCCATCGGACCACACAAAGATTTCCTTCTAATGCAAATGAGCTGGGTAGAAAGCTTTCATGTGAAATTTTGTTATGATGACTGGCAAAAAAACAACAACAACATAATGATATCTTATTTAGGAATATTTATTATTTTATGAAAACTGGCCCCCTAAAGTCATTTTTGCGCATCGCTCTTTTGCTAAATTCAGAATAATAAAATACAGTTCATTATTTTGCAAAACAGAATCTCGTTAATTCTAATATTTTAATGTTGCACATGGCCTGTATAAATAAAATTTAACTATTTGTGACAATATTGTAAATGGGACTTTGCATTGAAATACAATTTTAGAGGTTTTGAGTATGAAGTCTTATTTTCAAAAATTTTCATTGCTTATTCTGAGTCTCCAATGAATGCAAATTGAACATAAGAAATGCTATACTGGGTCAGACCAAGGTCCATCAAGTCCAATATCCTGTTTCCAACAGTGGCCAATCCAGGTCACTGGCAGGTTCCGAAAGGCACACTGGTTCCACAATGCTCATCCTGGGGTAAGCAGTAGATTTTCCGGGTCCTCTTTAATAATGGTTTATGGACCTTTCCTCCAGGAACATGTCCAAACCTTTTTTAAACCCAGCTACACTAACAGCTTTTACTACATCCTCCGGTAATGAATTACGCGTTGAGTGAAAAAATATTTTCTCTTTATTAGTCTTGCTACATTGTAGCTTCATTGCATGTGCTCTAGTCTGATGTCATATAAATTCATTGTGGATATCCTAAAAACTTAACTGGTTGTGCAGTCCCCAGGTCAGGGTTGAAAACTCTGGCTAAGAGGCTTGTTTACAAAGCCACGATAGCGGCTTCCACCCGATATCAGAGCCGCGGTAGCAGCTTCTGTCCGATATTGGAGCCGCGGCCCCATTGAATTCAAGCTTTGTAAACAAGCCCCTTAGTACATGGGACTCCCAAGTTGAACTTGACATTAAGGAAGATAAAGGACTTAAGCAATGAGCATCAGGTATATGCAAAGGGCATACATTTTCAGTTAGTTTAGCCTTTTTCCCAATTTTAAGACTCTTTTATTTGTTTGTTTGGACAACCCATTTGTTTTAACAAACACAATTTTATTATGTGTTAATATATTTTAATACAAACCACCTTAAAGCATGATAATTCATAAGTTCATGTGTGTTAAATTAATTTGCATGCCCTCAATTTTTTAAAGCTCACTAATGAATTAAATGAGTGCTAATGAATGCAGATCCCTAGGTCCCAGCTCACTACTCTAATCAACAGGTTAGACTGGTGTTCGATGAGAGTGCATTTGCTTCAAAGAGAGAGCATTAGCTTCAAGTCGCTGTCTTTGCCTCTAGTCTGAGAGAAGCCTTTCATTTTATTTCATTCCTATTTTTTTTTTACCAGGTAGTCTAGTCAGCTGACTTTGCAGCATCCCCACTTCCTTTCAGTCTGCCTGGGATTGGCTTATGCTACAGAGCCAGTAAGCGGTAGCTGCTACACAACTCGCAAATCAGATGAACTGCAAACTTCTCATGAGTTCATTGAACTAGTTTTTGAGCCTTAAAAATAAAAGAATGCACATTGCTGCTTGTAATTATTTCTAAAATCATGCATTTTGTCTGTACAAATCTTATCGTATTGGAAGTACAGGCTCATTAACTCTATTTTAACACAGCTCCTACGAATAACGCTGCCCTCCACATTCTTTCAATCATGCCTCACTAGAGATAATTATTACTTTTCATGCTTTTGTTACAAATAATTAACTATCCCTTCACTGAATCAATGGTATCCTTGAAAGATGTCTCATAGGAATGTTGTATTTTTTACACCTTAGATAACATTAAAAAAAAAACCCATCGGCAGTGCCTCTGTTTGATTGAATAAAAGTCCCTAGAAATGTCAAAATGATAATTTTACTGCTTTGCCTTGGCCAGTTTTGACCATCTTGTAAATCATGTTTGATTTTGTTTCATCTCCTGCTGTGATTCAGGGCAGTGGTGGCAATCTGATCCCTTTGATGAATTTAGACTGCACAAAGAACATTGTTTAAAAACGAAAAGGAACATTCTGCCTGGTCACTTATATCGTCACAGTGCAAACGAGATTACTAGACATAGTGCACTCCCCTGGCAGTAAATAGGATCATGCAGCTTTAAGGATGCTGTTAATACCCTACATGAACCCCAAATCTAGTTTCAAATCTTCTAGGTCTCCTTGACATCAGACTATCGCATGAATGTTTACACCTTTAGCTCACATCTGAAGTTAGATTTGTAAAGGGAGAACAGAAACAATTCACTGTTCTACAAATTTTCAAAAATTATTTGCTTCGGAAATTAAATGTGCTATTTCTTAATGAATCTGATACGCTGAATTAAAAAATGATAGTGAAATTGGTCAATTAGCTCCTGTTTCTATGATATGATGAAGAATGTACATTTTACCACTATGTATGGTGAAAATAGAGCCTAAATCCTTAGATCTAAATCAAAATCTTATTACAAATGAAACTTTGCACAATAACAAGCATGTTTTTATAAAATAAAGTTCATAAACGTACTTAGAAGAAACAGAGGAGTAATTATGTCTGCAATTTAACTTTCATTAAGAACATTTGTAAGTACATTCTAGCAATTCTTGTTCTCATTCAGTGGCTTCATGCCTCTTCCTGATCTGTTTCTTGTACTGAAGCAATGGAATATCCCTTGTCACTCTCCAGCAGTAGTCTGCAAGCATTGATCGACTCCATTTACTCTGATACCTCTTTTCCATGGCTGCAATGTCTTGATGAAATCGTTCTCCATGTTCATCACTTACTGCTCTGCAATTTTGTGGGAAAAAAATCTAGATGAGAGTGTAGAAAATGAATCTTTAAGGACATGTTGCAACCAAGGTTTTTGTATGCCTTGAGAAGATCTTGAACAATCTCGTGGTAATTATTTGCTTTGTTGTTTCCAAGAAAATTTTGTGTCACTGATTCAAATACTATCCATGTAGCCTTTTCCTTTCCACGCAATAAACAAAGAAATTTGTCATCTTGAAGAAGTGCACGAATCTGAGGGCCAATAAAAACTCCTTCCTTAACTTTGGCATCACTCAGTCTAGAAAATTTACCACTAAGATATCTGAAAGTAGGTTTAGTTTTATCAATTGCCTTGACAAAGTTTTTCATTAGTCCCAACTTGATGTGCAAGGAAGGCCTCAAAATCTTGTTGCTGTCTACTAGTGCTGGCAACAGAACATTTTTGCTTCCAGGATCCAGTGACTGATGGAGTGGCCAGTCCCTTTTGATGAAATGATAATCTCTAGCATGACTATCTTCATACAGGAAGCAACACTACTCGGTGTATCCACCCTGAAGACCAAGCAAGAGGGCGACCACTTTGAAGTCACCACAGATTGACCATAGATGTTGATCATAGTTTATACATTTCAAAAGTTGTTTCATACTGTCATAAGTCTCTATCATAAAAGCTTCATGCAGGGGCGGCTCAAGGGAGGTGCGGGGCCATGTGCGGAGACTCGATGCGGGGCCTCATTTGCAAAAGGGGCCTCATTTGCATAAATATTTCTGTAATGTTACCATACACTAACTTTTAGTAAACATGCCTCTTAATGAGTGTATGGATAAAGAGACTAAAATATTTCTACATTACTATAATCCAGTGCCAACTGCCAGGGACATATAAAAAGCAAATTTATAAGCCCTTGTACTACATAAACGAAAGTGAATTTCCCAAATAGGAAATAGAGTTCCCTAAGCACGGTACAGGTATTCTATCCCTATATGATACATACTAACCTTTGGCCTTTAATGCATTTAGCTTCTACAGAAAACTTGCAGCTGTCTTGTCTGTCTCTACATAGCACAGATACTAGCCTCAAGATTGCTCTAATCAGGAGATTATATTCTCTGAGACCCTGGTCAGTAACAATCTCAATACACATGGGGGGTCATTTTGAGGCACAAATGGTGGGATGCTATTCATGCAGTTTCTTGGTCCTGTTTACCTTCCCTGGAAAAGGGGTGGATTGGGGGCAGCATTAGTGTGGGCAATGGGCGGTCATCGGCCCGGGACATACAGGGTCGATTCTAATGTCAGCTGTGTACATCCGGAGTCAGTGACTTGCACGGGGAACTTATTCCACCTCTGAGGTGGAATAAGTTCCCCTAGTCACCAGGGATTGGTGGGTCTGGGGCACAGATGGGACAGGGGGGGCCGAGGACATTCCCCGCAAGCTGACCCTGGCCTTAGGAGGCCAGATCGGGGGTAGGGCTGTGGGGAATCAGCTTAAGGAGCCAGCAGCCGGGGATCATGGCTCTTCAATGGAGCAGTGGTGTCATGGCAACCGGACACCATGGTGCCACGGCTCCATTGAAAAGCCCTGACTGAGTTAGCCGGGGAAGGCCTGTACATGCAGGCCAGACAGAATCAGGATCCTGGCCTGTACATACAGGCCTGTTCATGATTTCGATCCCGCAGGGCTAGACGTGCCCTGTGGGATCAGAATCGCAACTCCCTCTGTGCATCCTGTTCTGGCCGGACACACAGAGGGCTCGGACGTGCGGGATGGAATTGAGCCCATGGAGAAGAATTTTACAAGATCCATCCAAGTACAATCTGGGACATCTAAACCAGAACATCTAAAAAAAACAGCAGGCGCGTCTGGTTGCAGACATGATTTTACAAACATGGATATGCCTGATATGGACGTCTCTGGTGGCATTTACATTGTGTCTAGGATAATCTAATGGTTAGGGCAGTGGATTAGGAACAGGACAGCCAGGGATTAAATTCCACTGCTGCTATCATTATCATTCTGCTGAGTATTGGGGTTGATAGAGTGCCTTCTTCTCTACACCCTCTGCATGCTTTTCAGCTAAAATGAGCACTTTTCAGATGCTTGTTTATCACTATTAGTTTTTGGAGAAAGTTTAGAGTTAGGTATGATGTCTAATGTCCATGACATTAACCGGGTACGGCAGACCGGCCGGCCCCCCCCCCATACGATTCCCCCAAACCCCACCCCAGCCCTTCTTTACATAATACAAGACACAGTATTGGGAATTAAACTGGTTGCAGCTTTATTAGCCATTAAATTAACCAACAAATCAACACATTAACTTTACCCCCCCCCCCCAGCAGAGCGAGCCTTCACCAGCCATGTGAGTAGCAAAGTGACACCGCTTCCGCTTCTGCCGGGTCCCAACCCCGGCAACTTGCCTAGCCTCCCTCATTCCAGCTTCGCCATATTATTAGCAAAAGCCTGAGGGACTGTCCGGGTCGGGGGTACCCCACCCCCGCCCTAACGCTTGGCTCCGGCTCCAGACCCCGGAAACCTCTGGGATCCCGCTACCCCCACCAGCTGCAACACCCGGCACCCGAACATCAAACCAAGGGCGGGCGGGCGGGACGTCCGACTCCTCCGGCTCCCAAGGGAAAGGGCCGGAGGATGCCGCCGCTCCCTCAAACCCCCCCCCCCAAAGTGCTGACGGCCCAGCTCATTGGCTCCGGCGCCCTTCAGTGAACCGCGGGAGCCAATGATCCTGCGGACACTGCCTGGCCCGCCCCCGCGACCCCACGCCGCCGGCGCCCGAGGGGGGAGGTGCGTCCGTCCGCCCCCCGGTTAACACTGGCCGCGCGCACGCGGGGGGCTCTGCGGCCTCGCCATTCTGTGATTAAGCAGGGATGTCCAGGCTCCTGGGAACATCCCGAATATGCCTCCAGACTCCAGGAATGCCCCAACCATGACTCCTCTATGCCCCTGTTCATATTTGGATATCCTCATGCTGGGGATGTCCCCAGATTCTGCTTCTAAAATGGCTCTGCAGACTTTTCGGACCTCCACAACACAAATAAGCCATCTAAAATAACCCCCATAAAGCTATTACAATTATAAACCAGGGCTTGTTTCTTTTTTGATTATTATTTTTATTCACATTTTAAATAAGCAGAAAAAAACAAAACAAAACAAACAAACAAAACACAGTTATCAATATAACACCAAAGTTACAGGTATAGCAACCCCAAATGGCCTACCCACCTACCCACCCTCTATCTCGCATATTAGAATCTATAGGTTTGAGATTATTGAATTATTGAAAGTCACCTGCTCAATCATGGGGGAGTAAGGAGTAAATATTGTATTATATATGAACAATAAAGTTGTTTAGGGCCTTGCATTTGTCTATTATAGGAGGTTGGGAATGAGTCTGAATCAAGCAGATGTGCTCATATTTGCTATATAAACATAAATGATTCCAGCATAGGCACCAATTAATTTGATTGTGCTGCTTGTTATATTGTCAATTTTTGTAATTTCCTTTCTGTTTTCAGGCCATTGGCCCTCTTTGTATATTTTATTATTGCAAACCACTATGATTTCCACTGAATAGTGGTATATCAAATGAATAAACATAAACATAAGCAGTGAGCAATTTGAAAAAAATAAGGTTTAAGGCAATCCCAACATGAAATTTAATGAGTTGTGGTTCTCAGTTTTAAGTGAGGGAATATCCGCTAAAGACCGGAAAGTACAAATTCTCTAAGTCAAAGGCGCTTGAAATTTAAGGATTTGTTGGACTCGTTCCCATACTGGAATCCAAAAGGTCTGAATGTTAGGGCATTCAAGTAGCATATTTATTTATGTATTTATTTAACCAGTTTTGTATACCACCTTATCCTTCAATCAAAGTGGTTGACAAGACAACAAAGGACTTACATGTTGAGGGCATGGGAAGATCAAATATAATACATTACAATATAAATACAGTACAAACAGTAAATTATAATATTATCTCATTGTGAAACTGGATATACAAGTTGATCAATTTAAGCTATTTGACCAAATGATTCTATGAATAAATACGTCTTTAAAGATATGCGAAAGTCTTTGATGTCTTCTTGAGCTCTTAATTCTTCAGGAATAGAATGCCAGACCTCTGGTGCCATGAAGGAAAATGCTCTTTTAGAGGTCATCTGTTTTGATCTATTGAAGTTTAACGGTGTACTAAGCTTATTGGAGTTATGAGATCGTCTAGTTCTTAGGCTCTTGTCTTTGGATATTATATGCTGTAGAATATCTGCTTAAGATTTGTGAAAGATTTTGAAAATAATCATTAGGTTTTTGTATTTTGCTCTTGTTGGAAGGAAATGTAACTGTTAAAGGACAGAAGTTATGTGAACAAATTTTGCAGAGCCAGTAATTATAAGTGCAGTAGTGTTTTGAACTAATTGGAGAGGATGGATAGCATTTTTAGGAAGACCTTGATACAAGACCTTTCCAAAATCAAGAAGGGGTGTTATGACAGCTTGACATACCGTGTGAAAGTGATTTGTATTTAATATTGATTTTAGTCTTCTTATAAACTTTAAGCAATGGTATGCTTTAGCTGCAATTTTGTTTATATGAGATTTTAAGTTTAAATATTTAAAACCCTCACTTTAGGGGAGCGTTCCATATGCTGTCCGGTGTCATTGTGGGTGAGGAGGCCGGTTTCGCGGCTGGCAGCTGAGCGGGCAGTTTGCTGCTGACGTCATCTTCAGGCCCTGATTAAAGCCTGTGCCTTGCTATTCGCTTTGGGAGCGTTCCATCTGCTGTCCGGTGCCATTGTGGGTGAGGAGGCCGGTTTCGTAGCTGGCAGCTGAGCGGGCAGTTTGCTGCTGATGTCATCTTCAGGCCCTGATTAAAGCCTCTGCCTTGCTATTCGCTTTGGGAGCGTTCCATCTGCTGTCCGGTGCCATTGTGGGTGAGGAGGCCGGTTTCGCGGCTGGCAGCTGAGCAGGCAGTTTGCTGCTGATGTCATCTTCAGGCCCTGATTAAAGCCTCTGCCTTGCTATTCACTTTGGAAGCGTTCCATCTGCTGTCCAGTGCCATTGTGGGTGAGGAGGCCGGTTTCGTAGCTGGCAGCTGAGCGGGCAGTTTGCTGCTGATGTCATCTTCAGGCCCTGATTAAAGCCTCTGCCTTGCTATTCGCTTTGGGAGCGTTCCATCTGCTGTCCGGTGCCATTGTGGGTGAGGAGGCCGGTTTCGCGGCTGGCAGCTGAGCGGGCAGTTTGCTGCTGACGTCATCTTCTGGCCCTGATTAAAGCCTCTGCCTTGCTATTCACTTTGGAAGCGTTCCATCTGCTGTCCAGTGCCATTGTGGGTGAGGAGGCCGGTTTCGTAGCTGGCAGCTGAGCGGGCAGTTTGCTGCTGATGTCATCTTCAGGCCCTGATTAAAGCCTCTGCCTTGCTATTCGCTTTGGGAGCGTTCCATCTGCTGTCCGGTGCCATTGTGGGTGAGGAGGCCGGTTTCGCGGCTGGCAGCTGAGCGGGCAGTTTGCTGCTGACGTCATCTTTAGGTCCTTTTTTTTGGGCTTTCTTCGGTGCTCAGCCGTCGGCGTGTTTTCTAAGGGGCGCTTTTCAAAGGGGGTTTTCCTGCCCCTTGTGAGCCCCTTTGGAGTCATCCTGGAGCTGTGAGGAAGGTATGCCGGGGGGGGGGGGGGGGGAATCGTAAGAAAAAAAACCCTGCTGAGGATCCGCAGGTTGGTGCGATTGAGAAACATCTAATTTCCACACCACGAGTCTCCATAGCAGGTACTGTGCCTTTTGACCCCGTGAATGATGGTGCGAGTTTAAGCTCTTTGGAGCGAACACCCCCACTTTCCCCTGGTTTTCTAGAACTGTCTGGGAAATTGTCTCCTGCTTTGTGTTCTTCGAAATTGGTTCCCAAAGAAGTTTCTTGGAGTCATTCTCCTGCTTTGCCTGCCCAACCCTCTGCCTCCACTGTTTCTCTCTCGGATATTTGGAGTGTGGTCTCGCGTACAGAACAAATGCTTGCAGAGACTGTTCCTAAGTTATGTCAATTTACTAAGGATTCTGTGCAAAAGTTTCAATCTCTTGATTCCCAGATTGGGGCCTTCGACTCTGCTCTAGTGAAAATGGAGTCTCAGGTTAAAAAGTTTTCTGATTTTACAGCTTCTCATGCTCAAGATAGCTCTCTTCTGCATCAGAAGCTGGAGAATCTTGAAAACTTGACTCGCAGTAAGAACCTTCAATTGTTAAATTTTCCCACTTGTCCATTATTGTCTCCTCTAATTCTTTTTAGGAAATATTTGAAAAACACCCTCCTTTATCCACAGGCTGAGTCTTGTCTAGTTACAAAATGTTATTATTTACCTTTAAAAAATTCCATCGGCCTTGGAGATAAGGATGAGGTGTCTTTGCCAGCAGAAAATTATTTCAACTTAACTGCTTTTCTAGAGGAATCTCAAGATGTGATTACCACCAGGGCCACCCTTTTGGTTACTCTATCCTTGGAAGGGGATAAGATTTATATTTTAAAATCTTATTTCAAAATGAGGGAGTCCCAATTCTGTGGTGATAAAGTATCTATCTTTCCAGATGTCTCTCATTCTACACAGCTTCGTAGGAAATCTTTTTTGTTACTGAAACCTAGAGTGCTTGCTTTGGAGGCAACGTTTTTTTCTAAAATATCCTTGTAAATGCTGTATCTCATTACTTAATGATAAGTTTGCCTTTTTTTCTTCATCTGAGTTAGAGAAGTGGATTGTAGATCGTGAGAAGGCACGTGTTGTTTCATGACAGGTTTAGAGGGGGCACTGAGGGAACTCTTCTGGCTGCATTAGTAGGCGAATTGACCTTTGGGTCTTTTTGCTTTGTTTTCCACTAGTATATTGCTTGTTTTAGTTCAACACTTCCCGAGACGTGGACTGTTAAAATTGATTTATTATATTTATATTTTTTCTTTGGATGTTTCTATTTTTCTTTGGTTGTAACTGTTTTTTCAGTATAACTATATATAAGGTATCTTCATAAATAAAGGTTTAAAAAAAAAAAACCCTCACTTTAAATATTTAAAACCCATATGATAAAAACCCTCACTTGGTTTGCAGCTTGTCATGCTGTGAGGGCTTGTGTGCATCAGTGATGCTGAGAGCTAAGCTATCGGTAGCTTAACTACTGGCAGGGTCGCCCAAGTTTGACAGGTCTCAGCTGAGGTGCCAGACAAAGACAAACCACCCATCTGCGCAGCAGCAGAATGGGACAGTGTTGGCAGTGGAGGATCACATTTCTGTGACAACGGCAACAACACCAAACTTAAACTGTACGGAGAAAAGGCCTGGGAATCTACTTCTGCATCTTGCCATGAAAACCCAATGGATAATGATAACAAAACAAATTGTGCTATAGTGCTGGAAGATGGTTCCCGAGGTTGGAAGGCACTCAACTAACTACTGGGGAAGAGCTGAAGACTTTTCAGAGTAAAGCCAGCATTTACGAAGTGGTTGGATCAAAGCCCTCGGGACGTCTGACTGCTGATGTAGCTGCGCATGAAATGAGAGTCAGAAGCTGTAAAGATGTCTTACACATTGGAACATGGAACGTACGAAGCATGAACCAAGGGAAGTTGGAGGTGGTCAAGAATGAAATGGAACGTGTACAACTTGATCTGTTGGGTGTCAGTGAACTGAAATGGACTGGCATCGGGCACTTTGCATTAGATGATCACATGGTCTACTATGCTGGAAATGCATTTATAATAAAGAAGAAATTTGCAAGAACTGTAATGAAATACAATGCAGTCAGTGAACGCTTAATCTCTATTCGTCTATGAGGAATGCCTATCAACACAACTATAATTCAAATATATGCCCCAACAACAGCTGCAGAAGAGGATGAAATTGAAGAGCTCTATGAACAAGTTCAAGCTGAAATTGATAGAAAATGCAAACAGGATATCCTGATAGTCATGGGTGACTGGAACGCAAATGTTGGCAACAAAGAAGAAGGCAACAGAAATGAAGCTGGAGACAGACTGATAGAATTCTACAAGGCCAACGATCTATGCATCTCAAACGCCTTCTTCCAGCAACACAAGCGGCGACTGTACACATGGACATCACCCAATGGATTGTAGAAAAATCTAATTGACTACATCTGTGGAAGTCAATGATAGAAAAGCTCTATAACATCAACAAAGACAAAACCTGGAGATGACTGTGGTACGATCATCAACTATTAGTATGCAAACTCAAGCTAAAGTTGAAAAGAGCAAACCACTCATGAATGCAGCAAAATATGACCTTGAGAATATACCACTGGAATTTAAAGACTGCCTGCAAAATCGATTTACTGCTTTAGATACAAATGACAGAGCTCCAGAAGAGTTCTGGAATGACATCAAGAAGGTTGTGTTGGAAGAAAGTGAGAAGTCTCTACAAAAAGTGAAAAAGCAAAAATGGCCAAAATGGATGACGGAAGAAACTCTGAAAATTGCCCAGAAACCCAGAGAAGCTAAAGCCAGAGGAGAAAGAAAGACAATGGCAGAACTCAACAGAGATTTCCAACATGTAGCAAGACAGGATAAGGAAAAGTACTACAATGATACATGCAAGGAAATAGAAGCAGAAAGAGGAAGAACAAGATCGACCTTCCTAAAGACTACGAGAGTTAAAGAAAAAATTCCAGCCTCAAATTGGAATGTTTCAAGATGCTCAAGGTTCTATGTTGAATGATGCTGAGAAGATCAAGAAAAGGTGGACAGAATATAAAGAGTTTTTATATGCTAAAGGTCAAGTGGACCAACAGCCATTTCAACCTGTACATTATGAATCCGGAACCATTGTGATGAAAGAAGAAGTTGAAGCAGCATTGAAAGCCTTATCAAAGAACAAAGCACCAGGCATTGATGGCATTCTCATAGAAGTATTAAAGCAATCTGGTGAAGCTGTTACCATACTTACAAGGCTCTGCCAAAAAGAAATTTGGAAAACAACATCATGGACAAATGACTGGAAAAGATCTGTCTTTATACCAATACTAAAGAAAGGTGATACAACTGAGTGTGGAAATTATCACACAATCACTCTGATCCTACATGCCAGCAAGATTCTACTGAAGATTATTCAAAAGAGACTACAACCATACCTGGAACAAGAACTACCTGAAGTGCAAGCAGGGTTCAGGAAAGGTTGAGGAACGAGAGACATCATCGCAGATGTGAGATGGATCCTTGAAAAGACTAAAGAATGCCAAAAGGATATCTATTTGTGTTTTATCGACTATAGCAAGACTTTTGACTGTCTACCAGTGGTCCCCAACCCAGTCCTATGGGGCCCACCGGCCAGTCAGGTTTTCGGGATATCCCTAATGACTATGCATGAGATATATATGCATTAGAGATATCCTGCCAACCTGACTGGTTTGTGGCCCTCCAGGGCTGGATTTGGAGACCCCTGACTTACACCTCTGTCATTTAAGATTGTGAGTGGGCAAGGTACAGATGTCCTAGACATCTAAAGGGTATATAGAATGTGTCACATTCCTCCTCGATTCTCACCACCACCAAAAAGTTGTCTAATAGACAATTTTTTGGTGGTGGTGAGAAGTGAGGAGGACTGTGACAAATTCTATCTAACCTTTTTGATGTCTTGGACATCTGCACCTTGCCCACTCACAATCTTAAATGACGGAGGTGTAAGGCAGGGGTCTCCAAATCCAGCCCTGGAGGGCCACAAACCAGTCAGGTTGGCAGGATATCTCTAATGCATATATATCTCATGCATAGTCTTTAGGGATATCCCGAAAACCTGACTGGCTGGTGGGCCCCATAGGACTGGGTTGGGGACCACTGGTCTAAACCATGAGAAACTCTGGGCCACATCAAGAAGCATGGATATACCAGAACACCGGATTGTTCTGTTGCATTGATCAAGAATCAGCAGTTCGAACGGAACAAGGAGAAACAGAATGGTTTAAAATAAGCAAAGGTGTAAGACAAGGCTGCATACTTTTCCCCTACCTGTTTAATTTATATTCAGAACAAATCATCAGAGAAACAGGATTGTATGAAGACGACAGAGGTGTGAAGATTGGTGGAAGACTCATCAACAACCTTCGCTATGCTGATGATACCACATAACTGCTGAAAGTGAAGATGATCTGAAATATTTGCTTCTCACGATCAAAGAACATAGTCTCAAAATGGGCCAGCACCTTAATGTAAAGAAGACAAGGATCATGAAACTGGCAAAATCAACAGGTTCATCATTGAAGGAGAAGAAATTGAAATCGTGAACAACTTTTGTCTACTTGGATCAACTATCAATAAAGAAACAACAAGCAGTCAAGAAATCCGATGATGCATTGCTCTTAGCAGAATGGCTATGAAAGACCTAGACAAGATTCTCAAGAGCAGAGACGTCTCTCTTCATACAAAGATTTGACTTGTTCAAAGCCATGGTATTTTCAATAAGATCATATGGATGTGAAAGCTGGACAGTGAAAAAGGTAGAAAGGAAGAAAATTGATGCCTTTGAATTAAGATCATACCAACATACGATTTGCCATACTGGGTCAGACCAAGGTCCATCAAGCTCAGTATCCTGTTTCCAACAGTGGCCAATCTAGGTCATATGTACCTAGCAGTTTCCCCAAAAGATACAGGTTCCACAATGCTTGTGTTGGGTCAAGCATTGATATCCTGGTTCCCTTCTTAATAATGGTTTATGGACCTTTCCTCCAGGAACTTGTCCAAACCTTTTTTAAACCCAGCTACACTAATAGCCTTTACTACATCCTCCAGTAACAAATTCCAGAGTTTGATTACACGTTGAGGGAAAAATATTTTCTTTTATTAGTCTTAAATAGTTTACCCTGTAGCTTCATTGCATGTCCCCTAGTCTTTCTATATTCTGATAACGTAAACAATTGATCTAGGTTTACCCGTTCCACACCGTTCATTAATTTATAGACTACTATCATATCTCCCCTCAGCTGTCTCTTTTCCATGTTAAAGAGCCCTAACCTTTTTAGCCTTTCTTCATAAGGGTATCCTTCCATCCCCTTTACCATTTCGGTGGCTCTTCTCTGAACCTTTTCTAATAATGCTATATTTTATTTATTTATGTGCATTCTCTTATATACTGCGCTATTCGGCATCAGTGCAGTTTACATTGAACAAACTGAAATTACATTGAACAGGGTATTATAACTTGGAGATAACTATTTTACAGGGAACATGGGCTATGGAGGTTTAAGTGGCTTGCCCGAGACCACAAGGAGCACCTGTGGGACTAGAAACCCCAGTCCTTCCGGCCCAAGGTTGCTGTCCTCTAGTGGGATTTGAACCCCCGACCTTCCAGCCTGAAGTACCTTGCCCCAACCACTAGGCTACTCCTCCACTCCTATATCCTTTTTAAGATACGGCAACCAAAATTGCACACAATATTCAAGGTGCAGTCTCAGCATGGAACGATATAGAGGCATTATAATATCCTTTGTTTTATTTTCTGTTCCTTTCCTTATGATACCTAGCATTCTATTTGCTCTCTTGGCTGCCGCTGCACACTGGGCCGAGGGTTTTAACATGTTATCCACAATGACACCTAAATCTTTTTCCTGGGTGGTGGTTCTTAATATGGAACCTTGCATCGTGTAACCATAGTTTGGGTTGTTCTTCCCTAGGTGCATAACTTTGCACTTGCCCACATTAAATTTCATCTGTCATTTTGATGCCCAGTCTTCCAATTTATCAAGATCCTCTTGCAATTTTCCACAATCCTCTTGGGTTTTAACAACTTTAAATAGTTTTGTGTCATCTTCAAATTTGATAATCTCCCTCATTATTCCCTTTTTCAGGTCATTTATGAATATGTCAAAAAGCAGTGGACCCAGCACAGATCCCTAGGGTACATCACTATTCACCTTTCTCCTTTGGGAAAATTGGCTATTTAGCCCTTCCCTTTGCTTTCTGTCTTTTAATTATGGTGCTTGTGGCAAATACTGTGTATACCATGGACTACCCAAAGAACAAAACAGTCAGTACTAGAGGAGATCAAACCTAAGCTTTCTTTGGAAGCTCAGATGACAAGACTTTGACTTTCATACTTTGGACATATCATACGAAGAGAGAGATCATTAGAGAAAGACATCATGCTTGGCAAGATAGAAGGCCAACACAAAAGAGGAAGGCCAGTAATGAGATGGATCAATACAATAACAGCAGCTACGGGTACCAGTCTGTCAACAATGAGCTGCCTGACTGAAGACTGAATACAATTTAGGACAACTATCCAGAGGGTCGCCATGAGTCGACACCGACTCGACGGCACTTAACAACAACAACATGATAAAAAACTACCTGGGACAGCCTTACAAGACCAACAGGAGTTACCAACATTGTTATCTAATTTAGCACATTTAACCAGGGTGATATATGCTCTATGCACCGGAAAATAAAGAGATTGTGTAAGAGAGGCCGACTGAGAGACCCGTATTAGGGAGTCCCAAAACGTAGACCACAACTGTGGTGAAGATAACTTCCCACCCTCATATTCCCAAATACGCTCCAATCCAATGGGCCATTGTTGGTTACATTATCGAATTAGCTTATATATTTATTTATTTATTTTTATTTAACAGTATTTCTAAACCGCCTTATCTTAATAATCAAGGTGGTATCACGGCAAACAATCAGGTCAGGTGAGTGTGTTATACATGCAGTGGGGGGAAATTGAGTGTGTGTCGTGTTGTGTGTTAGATTGGTATGAGCTATTTACAGAGTGGGCTATATACAGAGGTGCAAAAACAAATTCCATGCATACATTGGTTAGGCGGGATCATGCGCTGTTGTTCATTCTCTGAAGTTATGTGATGTGTCCATAGTGTTCTATGAACAGTATGGTTTTTAGCTGTTTTCTGAAGTCTTTTAGGTCTGTAGCGGCCCTCAAGTCGTCCGGGAGTTTGTTCCATATTGTTGGAGCGGCCATTGAGAGTGCTCTGTCTGTTGTGTCCTTGTGTGTGTTTGTATTCACTGGGGGTGCTGACTCTGTTGTGGGTTTGTTTTCTTCTGGGACGCGTACTGGTGTCTGATTGTATGAGTGTGTGTAGGCTGTTGGCTGATGTGTGGTGTTTGATCTTGAATATGTTTATGATAGTTTTGTATTTGATGCGTGCACCGATTGGAAGCCAGTGTAAGTCTTTTAAGGTGGGTGTGATGTGCTCCTGTCTTGCCGTTCCTGTTATGATTCGTGCAGCAGTGTTTTGTGCTAGTTGTAGAGGTTTGAGGGCTTGTTTCGGTAGGCCGAGGTATATCGGATTGCAGAAGTCCAGTAGTGGGGTTATCAGTGCTTGACAGACGGTACGGAAGTGTTCCGGGGCAAGGAGCGGCTTTAGTCTCCTGATGATTCGCATCTTGTAGTAGGCTTTTTGGGTTGTTTTGTCTATGTGTGGTTTGAGATTGAGTTTATTGTCCAGAGTAACTCCGAGGTATCTCACTTCTGATCTTATTGGTATAGTGGTGCTTTGTATCTTTAGATTTGGTGGGTGTTTGAAGCCTTGGTTCCGGGTGATGATTAGGGCTTCGGTCTTGTTGTAGTTTATTGCTAGGTTGTTGTTTTGACACCAACTCTCCATTTGGGTGAGGCAGTCTGTTATCTTAGAGAAATCCGGGTTGTTGATTGATATCGGGGTGTAAATCATTATGTCGTCTGCATATATTGTGTATTGAATGTTGTTCTTTTTCATGATATTGCAAATTGGTTGTATGTAGATGTTAAATAGGAGAGCTGAGAGTGCGGATATATCTGTGAAGCAATCCCATAACCAGCTAGACAAGAACAAACAACCTTCATCAGCCCTGATTCCTCTGTGAGAGAGGAAATCTCTATCCCAGATTTCCAAATGCAATGTTTTAATTGTAACTGCTGAAAAAAACAGGAGTTTGGAAGAATAAATTCCTTTTGCAATTCAGAGAATGTTTTCCAATGAGAGTCTTGTAGGATTTGTCCTAGTGTCCAGATACCCCTAGAGTACCAGTTCTTCCAGTTAATGGTCTTATCTTGAATTTTGAAATGAGGGTTATACCACATGGGTAACTTGCATGAAGGTTTATTTTCATTATGCAACAGAATAGCTAGAAACTGATAGGTTCTTTGTGTGTCTGCAATGGAACTGTTTATCATGCAGAGCCATCTCAGGAAGTAGCTCTACCAGGATGGGGGCGACCAGGCGTTCCTCTAGCTCACACCATACTAGCCGTAGAGATGAACCGTTGTGTCCAATTCATTGGGCACCCTGTTTCAAAAGGAAAGTGAAATGATACCAGTGAAAACCTGGAAATTGAACTCCACCAGCTTCACTGCTACGCTTTAATTTCCATGTGACGATCCCAGGAGGCTTCCCTTTCCATAAGTATTGAATTAAAATTGTTCCACTTTGCTATAAAAGGTAGCAGGAAAAAGAATGGGTAACATTGTCAATACATAATTAATTTTGGGAGCAATGGTCATCTTTATAGTCTCCAGCCATCTCCACCAAGATAACCTTAGTGGTGACCATTGATTCGTCAAGTTACATACTTCAGAAATAAACTTTTCTTCATTTAATTGGATAGTCTCACTAAATTAGGCAGAATACTGTACTCCCAAATATTTAATCCCATTTGGGTCCCAAATGCGTGTATGGGGATTAGCCTAAGCCTTGTGTGTACTACGATTAAGGGGGAAGACTACAGATGTAGGCCTATTTATTTTATATCCGTAGATACATGAATAAGAATCAATCTGCTCAAGTATCCTTGGTATGGAAGTAGGTGAGGCAAAGAGTAAAAGGTCATCTGCATATGCAGATAATTTGATTTCTAAATCAGCCACTTTTAACATCTGAATATCAGGATTTTGGTGGAGTAAGATGGCTAAGGGTCCAAAAGCAAGATTAAATAAAAGTGGGGATAAGGGGCAGCTCTGTTGAGTACCATGCATAAGGGGGAATGCTGTGCATAGGATACTGTTAACTGCAATGGAAGCCATCGGTTTAGCATACATTACCTTTATTAAGTTTATAAAGCCCTCACCAATGCCAAACCATTTAAGAGTGTAGAGGAGGAACGACCACTCCAACCTGTCAAACACCTTTTCAGCATCTAAAATTAGGCTGACTAGAGGGTCGTTCCATCTCTCCTCTTCCGCCAGAACATGACACAGAACTCTTGCATTGTCTGCCGTTGAACATCCAGCAATAAATCCACATTGATCTGGGTAAATCAGATAAGGAGCAACTTTCGCTAAATGAGTGGCTAGTAAAGATGCATATATTTTATAATCAGCATTCAGCAATGAAATGGGACAATAGTTGCCCAATTTTTGTGGTTCTCTACCTGACTTTTCCAATACAAACACCGTTGCCGCAGCAAAGTCACCTACCGCCAGAGTTTGTTGACCTAACAGTGTAAAATATTGTCAGATGAAGGGCAGAAGCTCTTCTGCAAATGTTTTATAGAATTCCAGAGGAATTCCATCTGGGCCAGTGGCCTTTCCCATGGCTAGCGACTTAATGGCCTGTAGAATTTCACTATTTTGTATGGGGGCATCTAATCTCACAGCCATTTCTGCCGAGAGAGTGGTACACTTAACATTCCTGAACAACTTCTCAAAAACACCCTCTTCCATTTTGACTTCCGAGGAGAACAGTTTAAGATAAAGATCACAAAAATTTCTGGACCCTTAAATGTTGTGTGTCATCATCAAGTATCGCTGCAACTTTCATTGCTGCTTTACAGCCTTTCAATGTATGGGCTAAGTGTCTCCCTGCCCTATTTGACTTAGTATAATATCTACCACTTTGGGCCTATAAGATCTGGACCGCTTCTTTGCTTAACAGGAAGCTGTACCGGAATTTCAGCCATTAGAACATAAGAACATAAGATATGCCATACTTGGTCAGACCAAGGTCCATCAAGCCCAGTATCCTGTTTCCAACAGTGGCCAATATAGGTCATACATACCTAGCAGTTTCCCCAAAAGATACAGGTTCTGCAATGCTTGTACTAGGTCAAGCATTGATATCCTGGGTCCCTTCTTAATAATGGTTTATGGACCTTTCCTCCAGGAACTTGTCCAAACCTTTTTTAAACCCAGCTACACTAACAGCCTTTACTACATCCTCCGGTAACAAATTCCAGAGTTTGATTACATGTTGAGTGAAAAAATATTTTCTTTTATTAGTTTCAAATAGTTTACCCTGTACCTTCATTGCATGTCCCCTAGTCTTCCTATATTCTGATAACGTAAACAGTCGATCTACGTTTACCTGTTCCACTCCGTTCATTAATTTATAGACTTCTATCATATCACCCCTCAGCCGTCTCTTTTCCAGGTTAAAGAGCCCTAACCTTTGTAGTCTCTCTTCATAGGAGTATCCTTCCATCCCCTTTACCATTTTGGTGGCTCTTCTCTGAACCTTTTCTAATAACGCTATATCCTTTTTAAGATACAGCGACCAGAATTGCACACAATATTCAAGGTGCGGTCTCACCATGGAACGGTATAGAGGCATTATAATATCTTTTGTTTTATTTTCCATTCCTTTCCTTATGATACTTGGCATTCTATTTGCTCTCTTGGCTGCCGCTGCACACTGGGCCGAGGGTTTTAACATGTTATCCACAATGACGCCTAAATCTTTTTCCTGGGTGGTGGTTCCTAATATGGAACCTTGCATCGTGTAACCATAGTTTGGGTTGTTCTTCCCTAGGTGCATAAGTTTGCACTTGTCCACATTAAATTTCATCTACCATTTTGATGCCCAGTCTTCCAATTTATCAAGATCCTCTTGCAATTTTCCACAATCCTCTTGGGTTTTAACAACTTTAAATAGTTTTGTGTCATCTGCAAATTTGATAACCTCACTCGTTATTCCACTTTCCAGGCCATTTATGAATATGTCAAAAAGCAGTGGACCCAGCACAGATCCACCTTTCTCCATTGGGAAAATTGGCCATTTAGCCCTACCCTCTGCTTTCTATCTTTTAACCAGTTCCTGATCCACAGTAGTACACTGCCTCCTATCCCATGACTCTTTAGTTTTGCCAAAAGTCTCTGATGAGGGACCTTGTCAAAGGCTTTCTGAAAGTCCAGATACACTATATCAACTGACTCACCTTTGTCCACCTGTTTATTCACATTTTCAAAAAAACATAACAGATTAGTAAGACAAGATCGTACTTGTCTAAAGCCATGTTGGCAGTCTTCCATTAGGCCATGACTATCTACATGCTGAGTAATTTTATTCTTTATGATGGTTTCTACCATTTTTCCTGGTACTGACGTGAGGCTCACCGGTCTGTAGTTTCCCGGATCACCCCTCAAACCCTTTTTAAAAATTGGTGTTACATTGGCGATCCGCCAATCTTCAGGTATTAGAGATGATTTTAATGATAGTTCACAGATTACTAATAGCAGGTCTGCAATCTCATATTTCAGTTCTTTCAACACCCTTGGATGTATACCATCCAGCCCAGGTGATTTGCTATTCTTCAGTTTATCACACTTATGACACCGAGGAGAAGCTGCCGTGGACTTCCTTATAAAGAAACTGATGTCATGCATCAGCCCTTTAGACGCCCCGTAAAGCGGGTTCAGCATTTATGTACTACCACACCATCACAAAGGCATTATTGATAAGCCATCCATATAAAAGAAATAACCAAGTGCGGGCGAATAAAGGGTATAGCATATAAAGAAGGGGGGAGGAAAAGAAGTGGAGAAAAGAAGGAAAAGGGGACACACAGTATATACTGTGGCAGCATTGCATGGAATATCAGTAAGCAATCGGTATTTTGTTGATAGCAAGCCTTTTAAGTTCGCAAGCAAAAAAAAAAAAAATGTATGCGGCCTGTAGCAGAAATCACTGCATCAGCATAGATTACTTTTTTTCTTTGTAGGTGCACAAGGCTGCAGGATCCTCAAAGGACCTAGCTTGATTGTGTAGAGTGATCCGCATCTGTGCAGGGTAATACATCCCAAAATCAGCTTGTAAACGTTGGAGTCGAGGGCACAAGGACAACAGCTGTTTTCTCTTATCCACCATGGATTTTGATAAATCTGGAAAGAACATGAGCTTATGACCCTCATGCACATGATTGCAGTTACTTGGTGGTAGCTCAACACTCGAAGTATAATGGGCCGAAGGTATTTCACAGGAGTTTTTAAATGCGTAGGAACTCGGTGTGCCCGATCAGTCTTAAAGGGGAGAGCAAACTCTAAGGGGTATGTTTACTAAACTGCGGTAACATTACAGACCACGCGTTATGTAATGTTAACGCTCGTTAGGTAACGTTAACTCGCGGTATGTAATGTTAACATGTAACACCGCAGAGGGTGGAGAGAGGGCGGGGGGGGAAGGGGTCAATGGGCGGGGAGTGGGCGGGGAGAGGCTCCCTGCACACTAACGTGCTGAACTGAAGGGCTGAATCCTACCGCAAATGAAAACCTGCCGTTAGATGCACATTTGCAGGAGAGAGAGAAACCATTTCAGTGTCAGCAATGTATAGCATGGACAGGGAGCCCAAGAAACGTGATAGTAGTGCTCCATTTCCAGCACCAGCATAGTGCCCAAGTATGAAAGGCCACTATGGCGATGGGGCAAGTGGGGATAGGGAACTGCAGGAGGGAGGGCATCTGGGGCATAAGGTGGACTAGGCAAGCGCCTAGGTGGCACATAGGAATATAGAAACCAGAAATCAGCATGACAGCAGCTGACAAAGGCCAAACACAATCCACCTACATCTTCCTGGTCCACCCGAGCTAACAGTTGCCAGGGCACAGACCTGACATCCCCCCAACCCTCCCCCAAGCAGAAGGGACAGACTATTGGTAGGCAGTGATGGGGGGGGGGATGCGAGGATGCTCATGTATGCCCCATGCCCCAGACCCTGCTCCCTAGGCGACCACCTACCCACACAGTGGATGGCCTGGGACTGTGCACTACCAGCACCGACAGCATATGGTCATGTCAGCATGGCAGGGGGGGGTGTGCCTGTGCTGGAGGGGACAGTGGCACCTGCCTGCAGTGGACCTAGGCCATGCCCCACACCAGTACGTGGTGTGCAGTGCAACATAAAAGATCTGGCTAAGGAAATGTACAGGTAGCCCCAGGAACTACCATGCATCTGTGGCAACAGTGCAGTATACCCAGCCAGTGTGTCAAGAAGCAGGTCACAGGTTCAAGCCCAAGCTGTGGTTCCTGCAGAGCATGTCCCTGTGTTTTACCCTACAATGCAGATACAACAGCAACATGTGCAAAGCCCAAAGCAGTGGCGAACAGGAGTACAAACACCCATTTACACAGGCTCCACAATCCAAAGATGCATGGAGAGTCAGGCTGTTGGCCCCAGCATTGAGCTGCAGTTATCACCAGAGCACTACTACTACCTCCTGCACAGTTTAGCAATGTCGGCACTGTGATCAGGACCAGTGTGGCAGGCAGGGTTGCCAACCACCCCTGTCCTGACTCACTGCTGCAATAGGAGTGTGTGAGTGTATGTCTATCCATTGTTTTGTGACTGCCCACACCTCACAGGGCCCACAATGTCCTACTGTTACCAGCGTTAGCCTGAATATGTGCATAATGAGGAGCAAGGTGTTGTGAGTATGGCCCAGACAGGGCAGATTGGCCAGGATGCATCTTCACAGGGTGTGGGGCAATGGCTGGGACACTGTAGTGCCCGACCACTGTCTGCATGGACAGGGTGGCCACAGCATGGCATGCTGGGAGGGCACTCCCTCTGACCGAGCAGTGACCATGGCATGTCTAGGTTCCCACATTGAGCTCCACACTATTTGTCTTCAGTGATACTTTTTTGTTCTCAGCTTTCGGTCCCCAATCACTGAGATGGCTGCTTAGTGCACATAGTTCCTCTGTGAACATGCACTATGGACTGCTTGCAGTTAGTTTGTGCATGGTTAGAACACCTATATGGTGCAGTCTGACTGTGCTGTCTGCTGGTGATTGGCAGACAGTGGTGTGAGGCAGTTGGGGTTTTCCAGAACTAAACCCCATCATTGCTGTTGGTCTGCCACTGTCCCATCCACAGGTATGGCTCTGGCCCACCAGCCCTGGAGGGCTGTTGTATGCGAGTAGGATGAAGGTTGCTTGACAGGGGCTGGAGCACCTGTCTCTTACCTATAAAAAGGGGTTTTGTGAGCCCTTTGGGGTATGTTGTATGTACCACTTTGACCTATAAGGGCACTGCTACACAAACCTCAGGCAACTCTGGAAACCTCTCTGCCCTGATAATAGGTGCCCATGTCAGCCAGACCCTAATACAGGGTACACACTTATCTGGGTGGTGTCTGGTCCCAGAGGGACACATGTGACTGCAGGATCACAATGGACACCAAATTACCTTCAGCTGCACTGCAAGGAACACCTATCACACACTGGTAGTGTACAGCAGGGCCTTTCTCTAGCACCACATGTACTGCGGACCTAGTGCTGGGCACCCATCCTATCCCTCAGGGAGAACGCAGAACCTGCACAATGGCATGGTCTGTAGCTACTCTGTGCCAGTATCATGCACTGTCAGTTTGTCTTTCCAAGCTGAGGTACCGGAGAGGTGCAGACCCCATTTGGTGATCAGCTGTAGACAGCTATTCAGCATGTGCATTGCATCATGGGTACTGGTGGAGTTACTCTATTCTTGCACTCAGAGCAGACAGTTTGTGTGGTGACCTGCAGTCCTTCTGTACCCAGCCATTGCTGTAACATACATCACAGAGGTATAGCCTACTGGTTGATACAATGCCGTTCATGGGTTCAAGTCCTCATTGTTCCCTTCTCTCATGCCTGTCCTACTCAAATAGTGTGCATGCCTGTAACAATCATATTTTTGCAGATTTGTGCTGCCAGCCAATAATACCCTCGCCACAATTGCCAACATTCCTTCGGTCCGTCTATCTGCGTCTGTCAGCTGTGTAGAGTCCTGTCTGCCTGTGCAGGCTGTCACCCCATGTCCTGCACTGCTACCCTTTCCTGCATTGCGCCTCTTCATGCTTTTCTCACCTGTGCCTGATCTGCATGGCACCACCACTCCTCTGTCCACCCATCATTGTAACTATCCTGCCACCTCCGCCTCCACTGGGGGACACATATTCCCGCTGCCTGCCACCAACTGTCTTTCCAGTACTTTACATTGTCAACACCCTGTGCTGTGGTACAGTTTATTTATTTTATTTATTTAACTGTATTTATATACCGCTTTTCACCGGGTCAAAGCGGTGTAACATATAACAGGGGGGGGGGTCAATATTTTATAGGGAGGGGCCATCACCAGGGAGCAACATTCATGATTTGGGGTGGACAAAGACATGTACAATTCTGTAGTATCTAAGCATGAGTTCGTGAGGCCGTGGTAGGTTTTCTTGATCAGAGATGTTCACGGAATAGGATTGTTTTCAGCTGTTTTTTGAATGATGTGATGTCAGCGTTATTCCTGATGTGGGTTGGCAGAGAGTTCCAGAGGGATGGAGCATAAAGTTTGAAGGCTCTGTTGCAGGTCCGTTGTGTGGACTTGGTTCTTTTGTGGGGGACGATGATGGAGTTATTGGAGGATTGTCTGGTTGGTCTGCTGTGGGTTGGGCGAGACAGTAGGGTGTGGAGTGAGGTGTTCTGTGTTTGATGGATAGTCTTGTGGGTGAGTAGGATAGCTTTATATTTGCTTCTTGCTTCGAAGAGCAGGATGTGGAGGTCTCTTAGGATGGGGGTGATGTGATCCCGCTTTTTTGCATTCTGGATAATCCTTGCCGTCGTATTTAAGGCAGTTCGGAGGGGGTTGGTTTGTGTGGCGGGTAGTCCATGGTAGATTATGTTGCAAAAATCCCGATGAGGGAGTGTCATAGCTTGCATTACTGTCCTGAAGTCTTGAGGTTCGAGGAGGGGTCGGAGGCGTTGCACAGTTTTAGCTTTGTGGAATATTGTTCCAGTGGTCTTGTTGATTTGACATTTAAAGGTGAGAGCTTGGTCAATGATAATGCCCAGGTATCTTATTTTAGGATGTATTTGAATTTGCGTGGTTCCCATGTTGAGGTGGGTGGGTGGTTTGAAATCTGGGTCTTTTGTTACTATAAGGGCTTCAGTTTTCTTTATGTTGATGGATAGGTTGTTCTCCTGTAGCCAGTTGGACACGTCAGTGAAGCAGGCTGATAGCTGGTCATTTGTTGGGTTGGTGGTTGTGATCGGTGCATAGAGCATTATGTCGTCAGCATATATGTGGAAGTTGATGTTGTGTGTGCATATGATTGAGCAGAGTGGGCAGAGATAGATGTTAAAGAGCATGGCTGATAAAGTGGATCCTTGGGGTACTCCTTGATGTTGTTGGTAGGGGGGTGAGGTTGCGGTGAGGGTGCGGATCAGTTGCTGTCTGTTGGTTAGATAGGATCTGAACCATTGGAGCACAGTGTCCTTGATTCCAATTGATTGGAGTCTGGATATGAGGATTTTGTGGGCGATTGTGTCAAAGGCCGCTGATATATCTAGGAAGATCAGGATGTATCCGGATTTTTTCTCTTGGGTTCCTATGATGAGGGTGTTCATCAGCATGGTCATGAGGGTCTCGACTCCATGTAGTGGCCGGAATCCGTGTTGCTGCGGGTCTAGTATGTCATTGATGTCCAGATGTTCTTGAAGTTGGCGTTGGACTACCTTCTCTATTATCTTGGCGGTGAGGGGGAGGCTCGCAACTGGTCTGTAGGAGGTGGGATCCAGAGGATCCAGGTTGTGTTTTTTCAAGGTTGGTCGAATGATTGTGGTTTTGAGGGCGTCTGGCATGTATCCTTGTTTAAAGGATTCATTTATGATGTTGATTAATGGTGTGCTCAGGTCTTCCTTGGTTTTCTTTATCCAATCCGTAGGACAGGGGTCCAGTATGGAGGTGGTGGTGTTCAGGCAGGAGATGGTGGAAGATATTTCTTCTTTTGAGGTTGTGTCGAACTTACTCCAGTCTGTGTTGATGATGGTGCATGGATTTGTTTTTTTGGTTGCAACGCAATGGTGTGAGTTTTGAGGTCGCTGAAGTTGTTTATATTGTCGGGCAAGGAGATCAGGGGGGATATCTGGCAGCTGGTCAGAAGTGCTGGGTGCTTTTGTCAGCTTTTTGACAATTTGGAAGAGTTCTCGAGGTTTATTTACGGCTGTCGTGATGATTTTGGTGTGGTAGTTTCTCTTCGCGTTGTCGGTTTCTGAGTGGTATGTGGTGAGTTCGTAGAGGTATTTCGCTTTGTCTTTTTCGTTATTGGTTTTTCTCCATTTCCTTTCCGCTCTTATAAGTTTGGTTTTTGTTTTTTAGTTTCTGGAGGCTGGGGGTGAACCAGCGGGCTTTTGAGGAGATGGGTCTGGTATTGGTTTTGTTTATGGTTGCGCTGGATGCTGAGGAAATTGTAGTGTTCCAGTTGTGGATCAAGTCGTCGAGGTTGTTAGAGTTTGTAAGTAGTTTAGGCAGGGTTAGGGTTAGGAAGTCTTCTTTGCTGAATGTTTTGAATCTTCTTTTGTGTTGCACATTTCCTCTGTTAGCGTTTGGTTGGTAGACGTGGGATATGTTGATGATGTAGTGGTCCGACCATGGTACTGGTGAGATTATTGGACTGCTGCATGAGGAGGTTGATCGGGAGTTTAGAAATATGAAGTCCAGTGTATTTCCTTTTTCATGTGTTGGTTCTTTTATGATCTGTGTCAGGTCCATTGCTGTCATGGCGTTGATGAAGGTTTCTGCTTATATGTTTTGGAGTGATGGGAGATTGAAGTCACCCAGGATAATTTGTTCTTTTGAGGGGTCGGTGCTTTCAGAGATGAGGTGTAGTATCCTTGGTAGGTCAGTGGTTGCGGTGGGTGTCCGGTAGACCAGGCATATTGTGAGGTGTTTGTTGGTAAGGGTGAGGATGTCTGCTTTATTGGAGGTTTCTGAGGTCTGGATACGTAGGTGGAGGTTGTTCTTTGCAATGATGACTACGCCTCCGCCTTTTGCGTGTGTTCGGGAGCAGTGGTGAAGGCTATATCCAGTTGGTGTCAGTTGGTTCATTATTACTGTGTCGGTTTCGGTTAGCCAGGTTTCTGTTATACACAGGATGTCGATCTTCTCGGCTGTGATCAGGTCTTGGAGCATGTGGTATTTGTTCCTGACGGAGCGTGTATTTATGAGTGAGATGGAGAGGTGGTGGGATGTTTGTGGGTTGGTGGTATGGGTTGGGGTATGGTGTGTGCGTGCATGGTTGTATGTAGTATTATGGATGCTTGTGGGTTGAGTTGTTGTGGTGTCTGCGCAGTGGGGGTTATTGAGTGTGGTTGGGTGGGGGTAGAGTGTCAGGATGGGAGTTAGGAAGTAGATGGGGTTATGAAGGGTGGCATGGTGTACAGGAGTACCTGGTTTTTGGCGTGATGTAAGTTCCTCTCTGTAGTGCTGGTGGTGTCTTGGTTTTTCCAGTTCAGTGGTGGTTGTGACTGATGTGCTGCTTGCCGCGGTGGTTTCTCTGGAATCTTTCATTTGTCTCGTGTTTGCTGTGCGCCTTGGTGCCACGCCTAAGGGCCATGCCAAAGGGCCCTCTGGCGAGGCCCTCAGGCGCGGGCCCGCCAGGTGCGGGCGCGCCCTCAAGGGACGCCGCTTTTAAGGTGGTGGATGTTCGGCTCCCACTGCCCCGATTGGGCAGGAGCTCCGGGAGAGTGGGAAGGTCCCGGCAGCGGCTCCCTTCGGAGGCAAGGGACACCGCTTTTAAGGTGGTGGATGTTCGGCTCCCACTGCCCCGATTGGGCAGGAGCTCCGGGAGGTTGGGAAGGTCCCGGCAGCGGCTCCCTTCGGAGGCAAGGGACGCCGCTTTTAAGGTGGTGGATGTTCAGATCCCACTGCCCCGATTGGGCAGGAGCTCCGGGAGGGTGGGAAGGTCAAGGCAGCGGCTCCCTTCAGAGGCAAGGGACGCCGCTTTTAAGGTGGTGGATGTTCGGCTCCCACTGCCCCGATTGGGCAGGAGCTCCGGGAGGGTGGGAAGGTCCCGGCAGCGGCTCCCTTCGGAGGCAAGGGATGCCGCTTTTAAGGTGGTGGATATTCGGCTCCCACTGCCCCGATTGGGCAGGAGCTCCGGGAGGGTGGGAAGGTCCCAGCAGCGGCTCCCTTCGGAGGCAAGGGACGCCACTTTTAAGGTGGTGGATGTTTGGCTCCCACTGCCCCGATTGGGCAGGAGCTCCAGGAGGGTGGGAAGGTCCCGGCAGCGGCTCCCTTCGGAGGCAAGGGACGCCACTTTTAAGGTGGTGGATGTTCGGCTCCCACTGCCCCGATTGGGCAGGAACTCCGGGAGGGTGGGAAGTTCCCGGCAGCGGCTCCCTTCGGAGGCAAGGGAAGCCGCTTTTAAGGTGGTGGATGTTCGACTCCCACTGCCCCGATTGGGCAGGAGCTCCGGGAGGGTGGGAAGTTCCCGGCAGCGGCTCCCTTCGGAGGCAAGGGACGCCGCTTTTAAGGTGGTGGATGTTCGGCTCCCACTGCCCCGATTGGGCAGGAGCTCCAGGAGGGTGGGAAGGTCCCGGCAGCGGCTCCCTTCGGAGGCAAGGGACGCCACTTTTAAGGTGGTGGATGTTCGGCTCCCACTGCCCCGATTGGGCAGGAACTCCGGGAGGGTGGGAAGTTCCCGGCAGCGGCTCCCTTCGGAGGCAAGGGACGCCGCTTTTAAGGTGGTGGATGTTCGACTCCCACTGCCCCGATTGGGCAGGAGCTCCGGGAGGGTGGGAAGTTCCCGGCAGCGGCTCCCTTCGGAGGCAAGGGACGCCGCTTTTAAGGTGGTGGATGTTCGGCTCCCACTGCCCCGATTGGGCAGGAGCTCCGGGAGGGTGGGAAGGTCCCGGCAGTTGCCCCCACCATGTTCGTCATCAGTACTGGCAGCCACATGGGC
This sequence comes from Ichthyophis bannanicus, assembly GCA_033557465.1. Classification (NCBI taxonomy): domain Eukaryota; kingdom Metazoa; phylum Chordata; class Amphibia; order Gymnophiona; family Ichthyophiidae; genus Ichthyophis; species Ichthyophis bannanicus. The sequence goes on along the minus strand of CM066036.1, from coordinate 166,830,300 downwards.
TGCCTGCAGATATGGCGGGTCCAGCGGCTCCCAGCTTTCCCTCCTTCACTCACCTGTTCATTGCCTTTCCTGAGTGCTCTATCTAGTGTTAGGGCTATATCTGTCTCTGTTACTCACAGGTCATGCATGTCATCCTGAAGCACCTTGCAGCCCTTAGGCCACACTAACCTAGAGCATCATAACCTTGTTAGGCCACCTTAACCTATGGTTCCGTAACCAAGGGTGCCCTCTATGGTGTCTTGTCCAGGGGTGCCTAATACGACACTTAGCCTAAGGAGCCCTACTGTATAGGGTACCTTACCAAAGCACCTTATGAGGCACCTTACAAGGCACCTTATAAGGCACCTTATAGGGCACCTAACAAGGCACCTTATAAGGCACCTACCAAGGCACCTCATAGGGCACCTAACAAGGCACCTTATAAGGCACCTAACAAGGCACCTTATAGGGCACCTTACTTAAAAGGCACCTTACAGAGCACCTTGCAAGGCACCTTACAAGGTGCCCTACAAGGTGCCTTGTAATGTGCCTGGTAAGGTGCCTTGTATGGTGCCTTATGAGGCGCCTTGTAGTGCACGTTAGTTTGTAACATGCGTTAGCTGATACGGCTTGCGGTAAAGATGCACCGCCCATGCCTTTATATGGGCATCTGTACCTTTACCGTGGAACCTAATGCGAATGACATTACCGCAGTTTAGTAAACATACCCCTAAGCATAACAGCTTCTAAAAACTGCACAACATTGGTGCCCTCTGCCCCTTCTGGAAGACGCAAGATCCATATGTTGTTTCTTCTGGATCTGTTGTTCATGTCTTCGAGGTTGTGCTCTAATTGTAGAATGCATTTTGTGTTCTGGGTCTATCTGACGTAGTCTTTCTTCATGGGCCGCTAAGATGATATCCGCTTTATTGATGCAGTCTGAGAGTGAAGAGAGTTGCTCTTTTATAAGAACTATATGCATGGTGGATAAAGAGTTGCCGTTCAGTTGGACCAGCTCTTTTACTGCTCGGATTTCTGTAAGTAGTTCTTGCAAACCATCTGGCTGGTCTCGAGGAGATGCCATTTTTTGTGGAGATGGAGGTTCCAGTTTTGAGCATTTCACTCCTGTGCTAGAGTTGTTTTGAAAGTCCAGACGTGCTGGTTTCGAAGCAGACATGTTTCTGACACAATTTAATAGCAGATAGGGTAGGACACCAGATATTTTATCAGACAGGGTATCAGATTCTTTCAGGATTCCTCTGGAGCTAAGATCCTAGGCGTTCACCTTGCTCCACGGTTGGCTCGGCCCCCCCCCCCCCCCCCGCACTATGGCTTTTTTCTAATGACACTGCAGTTTGTCAGTCTGTTCCCCAACACAGACTACCTGTCTAGGTATTTTAAAGTACAGGATTAATACCTTAATTGTTTCTAATCAATACTCTTTACACAGCTTCCCTGAACACTGGCAATTTAGTAATAAAAAAATCTGTGGCAGCATTCCATCTCCTTCTTCATTTCATAATCTGACAACTAAGCACCAATTATTCCTATCTTTGTATGTTACTCATGGACCATGCTGCTTTGCTCTGCTCACCCTTCTGGCTTTTTCAGCAGCTTCTGCCAGTATCCTTCCAATTAACTCCAGGTGCTCAGTTAACTTCACTTGTGTTCTGAATCCTTGCTTTTTCCTCACTATATCTTCCAGACCTCTTCTCTTTAATATGAGTTTAATTCCTATTAGTTCAGAAATCTCAGGGACTATGGGGTATGTTTACTAAACCGTCTTAACGTGCGCCCAGTGATAATGTGCAGGATGACATATAAGGAGTGGGTGTTCTGGTCTTAAGGTAGCAAGTGCGGGTTATCGCGCGATAACGTGCGCTGCGCTCATTATCGGGTGATAGAGGGAGCCGTGCACAGTAACGCGCATTAGCCTTAATTAGGCACGCTGACTTGCAAACTCAGCAACAGAGCTGTAGCACAATGGTTAATACATTGACTGATGGTACAAGGCTCATGAGTTCAATCCCCCAGTGGGTTTAATGAGTAAAGCTGTCCAAGGCATTACCCTTTACTTTAAATCCGTGCTGTCTGGGGGGAGGGGGGGTGGTGGTGTTTGGACCCATAGGCAGATTGTGTAGCACCACCCACCCCACCCTACCCTACCCTACCCTACCCTACCCTACCCTGTGTGGTTTAGAGTGGGGAACAGGATCTCCCACCAACAGATCCACATTTTACATCCTTGCAATGGTGGCAGTAGAGAGAACCATCAACCCCAGTCCTGCTGGGGAACAGACACCCTACAGGGCAATCCATGCAGATCTGTACACATCCATAAAGCAATGGATGACAGACAGTAGGCCTGGAAATGCTCAGCTGCCCCACCATTATCTGACATTCTCCAGCAGCGAGCCTGCAGCCATACACATACTAACTGCAGACAGTCCACTAGCTAGTCCATAGTGCATTTTCCTGGAGAGAATGTGAGCCCACCCACCAAGCAGACAGGTCAGTGACAGGACCTCAATAAAGAGAACCCATAAATATCACTTGAAAGATATGCTAGATAGCACTATGGGGGAACCTAGCCATGAAGTGGTCACTGCTCAGTCAGGGTGAGAGTGACCTCCCAGCAGGACATGCTGTGGCCACCCTGTCCCTGCAGTTGGTGGCCGGGCACTACAATGTCCCAGCCATTGCCCTATGCCCTGTGCAGATGCATCCTGCCCAGGCTGCCCTGTCCGGGCTATACCCACAGTACCTTGCTCCTCATTATGCACATTGGCAGGCTAACACTGGAAACAGTGCAAGCAGTGTGGGCTGAGTAAGGTATTGGCAGCCACCACACACTGGATAGACAGACACACACTCCCACCCCTATGCCAGCATTTATTTATTTTTATTTTTTATTTATGCTTTTCTTCTATACCGCTTTTTCCCAAGATCAAATGCGGTTTACAGTTAACATTTAATGAACAGGGTTTTACATAGAACAGTGTTTTTTCTTTCAAACTATGTACAATTGACTTTTCATGAAGTAGTGCAAATATAGCATTGTGCAAATATAGAGGCTTTTGGCAGCCCTGGCCACCACACCAGTCCTGAGCACGGTGCAGGCATGGCTATGGTACACAATACTCCCCGGGGTGGTAAACACTGTCAGAAACCAGAACTGAAACACACTCCACAGATATCAGAAAGGTTGCTATGATGCAGCTCAATCAGCAAATTGTGCTTAACTTAGGAATTGCTATCTGCCATTAATCATAGCAACCTTTTGATATTTAACGTATTCCCAGGTTTAGGGCAGCATTGCTAAAGTATGCAAGTGCTAGTATTGGGAGATGCTGCTGCACACAGGGCCCAACAGCCTGCCTCTCCATGAGGTGTTGGATAGTGGAGCCTGTGGGTGTGAGTGTTGTACCCCTGTTGGCCTCTGCTCTAGGGCAGGAGTTCCCAACTCCGGTCCTGGTGGGCCAAACACTGTTCAGGTTTTCATGCCATCCCTAATGAATATGCATGAGATACATTTGCATGCCATGGGGGCGGCACATGCAAATGCAGCACAGGCATATTTATTAGAGAAAGCATGACACCTGAATGGTGTTTGACCCTCCAGGACTGGAGTTGGGAAACTCTGCTCTAGGTATTGCACATGTTTATGGTGTCTGTGCTCTGTAGGGTAAAATATAGGTGCTTCAGGCATGTTGATGTTATCTGAAATAAAGGTTCCATCATTATTACCACGGTTTAGTACTGGGTAAAATATAGGGACTGGGTTGGCAGGAGCCACCGCTGGGACTTGAACTTTGACCTTCTGCTCCTGAACACACTGGCTGTGTGCACTGCACTGCACTGCACTGTTGCCACAGGGATGGTTCATTCCCTGGGGATACCATGTCTATTCGTCAGACAGACCCTAAATGGAGCTAGGCCATGGTCTGCTGTGGGCAGATGCCACTGCCCCCTCCGCCTCCAGCACCCCTCCGCCACCATGCTGACATTTTTATTTATTTATTTATTTATTACAATTTCTTATATACCGCACTATTGTCAGCGCGGTTTACATAAAACAAAATGAGCATAACAAACTGCTTGGCTTCACATAGAACAGGAGTAACAACTTGGATAATATGTTTTGCTTTACAGAGAACAGGAATAACAACTTGGATAACACGGGGGGTGCAAACTGAACTAATTACATATGTACAATAAGATTGAGTGCTGAGAATTTAGGGTGTTACATGTGTATAGTAGGGTTGAGATGTTATCTTGAGGAGGTAAGAGGAGAGGCAATTATGTGGGAGTTAGGTTAATCTGGTAGTACTGTGTAAATAAATGGAATTTGAGAGCCTTTCTGAATTGTGTTAAGTCAGTAATTGCACGGATGTCTGGTGGTAATGCGTTCCAACATTTTGGGGCATAGATACTGAATGCCCTGTTAGATGTTGCGACTGTGTACTTTGTTGAAGCCTTTGGGATTACTAGCGCATTTGTAGATAGGGATCTCCTTGTTCTGTTGGGAGGAATGGGTTGGATGATGTCGGTTAATGAAGGGGAGGTGATGCCATGGATAGATTTGAAAGTGAGTAACAAAGATTTGAATGTAAGCCTTCCTTGTATGGGGAGCCAATGAAGCTGTATTAGGATAGGCGTTATATGGTCGCATCTTGCTGCTCCCACTAAGACTCTGGCTGTGGCATTCATGGCAAGTTGCAATGGATTGAGTGTTGTTTGAGGGAGACCTTGAAGAATAGCGTTGGCAAAGTCAAAGTCAAGACATGCCATTATGCCAGTGTTGCCAGTAGTGTTGGTGGTGTGCAGTCTCAGGCCATCCAGTGTGATGGTAGGCAGCTGCCTATGGTGTTGGATCTGGGGTAGGGGTGCCTGCATAGACGTCCACGCTTTCCCCCCACCACCGCCTGCCAATGTTCTGTGCCCTTGGGGGTACCTGCTGGGTACTATCCCCTGTGACACTGTGAGAAACACACTCATGCCCATGTTGGGCCCTCATCAGTTGCTGTCTGGCTGCTCTACAGTTTCAGCATTGCTATGTGCCAACTAGGCATCTGCCTAGTCCAAACTGTGCCCCAGCTGGACCACAGCATGTGCTGCCTGCAGCCCTCTGTATCCCATTTCCATCATCTGTACAGTTGCCCTTTCCTACATGCCCATCCTGCTGTTGCGGCACATGTGCACGCCATAAGAAAGCTGCCCAATATAAAGGGAAAACCCTGATCAGCGCTATTTCAGTGTGGGATCATTCACCTTGTAGGGGGACAGAGCATAAACCCTTCCAGACATGATATCCTTTTTTTTTAGCTTTCTCAGTAGTGTTTTTTAATGTTTCTCATTAATATCACTATTGGCCAGCTTGGTTATGGGATTTAAAATTTTGTTCAGGTCATTTTCTGTGTTTTTGTGCCTTTTTGTTCCGTGCACATGTATCACAACTATCACTTTTTTAGGTTTCCCTGGATTTGCTGTACATTGCTGACGTAAATGGTTTCTCTTTCCTGCAAATGTGCCTTAACGCCAGGGTTTCACTGGCGTTAGTTTTCAGACCCGGATTCCACAGCATTAGTGTGCATGGAGCCTCTCCCCTCCCACTCTCCACCCATTGACCCCCTCTCTCCGCCCTCTGGGAAGCCTTCCTCTGCCCATTAGTGCCGGATTTCACGGTATTAGGGTGCTTTAACGCCGCAGGCGCGTTATCGCACGATAAGTGACATTACCGTGCAATAAATCACCATTATCGCGTGATAACATCACTTATCGTGCGATAATACCACCACTGCGACATTAGCACCGTTTAGTAAACATACCCCTATATCTCCCAGCATTATTATGACCTAACTTCTTTTCAGAGCTCTCCTCTTTCGAGCTCCCTCTAATGTCAAACTGTGTATAACCAAAGACATGCTCCCCAGTATGTCCCAGTTACATACTGTATGTAGACTTTTCTTTCCATACAATTCTATTTCTATTATTTTTAATGGAATTCACATGATGCCTTCCTCAACAATGTGAATAAGGAAGTGGAATAAAATAAGGAAATTAGAGAGGGCCTGATATGCATTAAGAAAGATTCTGATTCTTGCAGTAAAATGATCAAGTTCCACTAATTAAAAATGGATTTTTTTTTATCTAATCACAATCCTGTTAGAATAAACTTAGATCTCCATCTCCTGTCCTATTCAAATCTAGGCTAAAAACCTACCTCTGTGAGTGCTTTTGGATTCTGCCCCCCTTTTTCTTCCGTTTAACACCCATTTATGTGTTTTAACCATTCCCTTATTGATTTACCCTAGTCCTCTGTTTGTCCTGTGTTTGTCTTGTATAGACTGTAAGCTCTTCAGAGCAGGAACTCTCTCTTATGTACAGTGCTGTGTATGCCTTGTAGCACTAGACAATAAGTAAATGATAAGTAATAGTAGTAGTATGTCTGATGAAAAGGTTTTAGTCTTTGCGAGCTTTAGTTAAACATGGGAATAACAGAGTCCATTTTTGGAGGCCTTTATATTTTAGTTAACATGGCTGCTACGCTTAAAATTATTTTCATTAATCAATATGAAAATTTTCCTGTAGTCTTTGTTAGAACAGTGACACCTAGCCCCACTTACTAATATTTATTACTCTCTCTTGGAGAGTAGGTAAAGCAAATTCTTATATGAATTATGTGCAGAGATATTTTTTATAAGGTCAGAATGTGACATCTCAATATAGAAATCAAAGGTGCTCTTAACCTTTACTGTCTGGGTGGGCATTGATATCAATGGAGATGATGAAATCAGTGGCAAATGGACTGAGCAGCACTAGTGAGTGTTTTTTTCACTGATGCAGCAGAATGCGGGGATATACATTGAGAAGCCACCATTAATTAAATATTTTTTGTTTTTTTTTAATATTCAAAAACTTAAAAAAGTAATGGCATAATTAAGAGATTTGAAAATATGGCAATTTAAAGTATTGTATGAAAAATAGAGGATTTTAAGGAGATCTTTTGATTTTAACTTGAACCCTATGCAGCTGCTATGGCAGAATAAAGGCTTCTTTAATTCTGAGGTATTTTTCTCCTTTTTTGTGCACTGGAGCAAATTATTAAATTGGTTTCTGTGTTGTTTTAAATAATTTTCTCTACCCAGAATAATTTATCATTTCCACTGTGGAATGAAATGACCTGTAATAGGTGAGCCTGGTGGGTTAGTAAGATATGTATACACTTTTGGAAGCATACATGTAATTGGCATTTGAAAATGTTTCTACATTAGAAAATCAGCATCTGTTTTTGTCAAATTATATTAGTCTCTTAAGCTCCTTTAACTAGATCAGATATCAAAGTCTGTAACTCCTTAGGTTCATTTTCAAAGAAAGATAAAATCTCTGGTCCATTAATTGCTGATTGTCTTTAGTATTATCTTGCTCATTACTTTGGATTATCACTCCACCTTCTTTATCCACTCTTCTAATAATTATTATTAACACTTTGCAATTCCAGTAAGGTTCTTGTTTCCATAATCCCCAAGTTTTCATAGATTTTCTTTGGTTGCATTCCCCCAGCAAACATTTCCAAATCCCTCAACCCAAGGTCTCGAAAAGTAGAGACTGAAGGATCAATTATACGGGGGCAAGGGAATCCATTTTAATCTCAATCACACTACCAAAATATCTGCCTTTGGAACATTTCTGACAAAATATAACTCTAATTGCAATTTCTGAATGAATTGATTTAATCATAGCTGGGTTTTAAATGGATCATATTTCACAGTAGGTACAAATCCCAATCCAAGATTAGGACGTTTTCCCTGAGTCTCAGATAAAACTCGAGAGGAAAGATTAATCACTGCTTAGCTTTATCTCGTTACCAGTCCTTGCCAGTTTTAATCTCTTTGTATCATTCTTTTGTGCAAAACTAGACACAATCTTAATGTGCACACATGTTTTATGAGTGTATGCCCACATAATTTTCTAAGGTACATTCTCTGCATGCAAACCATACTCTAAAAACGATTGATAAAATTGCCTCTATTATATATATGCTGGCAAAACAGAGAAGGTGGAGAGTCACATAAACAAAGGCCATCTAACAATATGATGATGATTTATAAACTGTGTGACAGGAGCAAAGCCATTTATAAAACAGGTGTATCTCTCCTTCCCCACCCCACATGCACATGTACTGGCAAAACATAGAAATGCACATGCACAGAAAATAGGTTTCAGTGCCCTGGCTGCTGTTTTGCTATTGTTTCCTTCCCCGTATGCCAATGCGACTGTTGCACAGACACGGTTTCTGCCTGTATATTTCTAAGCTGACTTGTGTGCAAGGGAGCAATAGTGAAATGTCAGCCAGAGCCCCAAAACCTAATTTTGGGATGGCACATGCTCTCCTCTTGGACCAGCTCATGGTGGGATGGTAGCATAAGCTAACTATCTAGGGCTTGTGGAGAGACAAGGAAGATCCGAGCCAGGCTTGGGAATGCCTGTCAGGTGTGTCAACAGACGGGCATCATAACCAAAAGAGGCAAGTGTCTACAAAGGGGTGAAGTCAGGAGCTTCAGATAGAAATGGGAGAGGAAGACACGGACGGTAACTGGAAGTAAAAGGCTATGTTGTATAATCTGAAATACGGTGCTACTAAATACCAAGATTAAGCCACTATCCTACATAGGGGTATGTTTACTAAACTGTGGTAACGTTACAGACCGCGCACATGGTAGGTAATGCTAACATGCGGTAGGTAACGTTAACACGCGTTATGTAACGTTAGCGAGCGGTAACGTAACGTTAATGCACGGTAACATTACAACCCACGCAGAAGCGTTCCACGGTGCAGAAGCGTTCCACTGCAGAAGCGTTCCACGCAGAAGCGTTCCACGCAGAGGGAGGAGAGAGGGCAGAGAGCTGGGGTCAATGGGCGGGGAGTGGGCGTGGAGAGGCTCCCTGCACACTAACGCGCCAAACTGAAGGGCTGAATCCTACCACGAATGAAAACCTGCCGTTAGATGCACATTTGCAGGAGAGAGAAGACATTTCAGTGTCAGCAATGTAGGGCATAGGCAGGGAGCCCGAGAAAGGTGATAGTAGTGTTCCATCTGCAGCAACAGCATAGTGGCAATGTACGAAGGGCCACTATGGTGATGGTGCAAATGGGGCATAAGGGGACTGCAGGCAGGACATGCAGTGGGAGCAACTGGGGCACGGGGTGGACTAAGCGGTTGACTAGGTGCCACATAGGAACACAGAAAATGGACACTGACAAGACAGCAACAGACCAGGGTCAAACATGCCCATGAGTCTGTGTCCGACAGTGTCCCATCCATGGGACATTACCCAGCAGGAACCTCACGGGGCACATAACATTGAAAGGCAGTGCCGGGGGAAGTGTGGACAGCTATGTAGGCACTCCTACCCCAGAACCCACATCTTAGGCAGCTGCCTACATGCCCCCTGGATGGCCTAGGACTGCACACCATCAGCACCGACAGCATATGGTCATGGCGGCATGGCGGGGGGGGGGGGGGTTTGTGCTGGTGGGAGTAGTGGCATCCACCTGCAGTGGACCTAGCCCATGCCCTGTACCAGTACGTGGTGTGCAGTGCAACAGAAGAGGTCTGGCTGGGGAACGTAAAGGTAGCCCAGGGACCACTATGCTGCTGTGGCAACAGTGTGGTGCAATACACTCAGCCAGTATGTCCAAGAGCAAAAGGTTCAAGTCCCATCTCTGGAACATGCAGAGCATCACTCCATAGTTTTATCCCACAATGCAGCCACAACAACAACATGTGAAATCCCCAACGCAGCGGTGCACAGGGGTACAAACACCCACTCACACTGGCTCCACTATCCACAGCCTCATGGAGTGTCAGGCTGTTGGCCCCAGCATGGAGCTGCAGTTATCACCAGAGCACTACTACTACCCCCTGCACAGTTTAGCACTGTGCTCAGGACCAGTGTGGTGGGCAGGGTTGTCAACCACCTCTATCTCTGCACAATGCTGAGATAGGTGTGGGAGTGTGCGTATGTCTATCCATTGTTTTGTGTCTGCCAACACCTCACCGAGCCCACATTGCTCACACTGTTTCCAGCGTTAGCCTGCAAATGTACATAATGAGGAGCAAGGTATTGTGGGTATGGCCCAGACAGGGCGGATTGGCCAGGATGCATCTGCACAGGGTGGAGGGCAATGGCTGGAACACTGTAGTGCTTGACCACCACCTGCATGGTCAGGGTGGCCACAGCATGTCACGCTGGTAGGTCGCTCTCACTCTGACCGAGCAGTGACCATGGCATGTCCATGTTCCCACTTAGTGCCACACATTGTTTGTCTCTAGTGATATGTGTGTGTGTGTTCCTGGTTCTAAGGCCCAATCATGGAGATACCTGCTTGGTGTTTGTGCTGTGCATCCCACCTCTGGGTGCACAGGGTTCCCCCATGAGCATGCACTATGGACTGGCTAGTGGGCTGTCTGCAGTTACTCTGTGCCTGGTGTGACCATCCTGTAGGATGCTGCAGGTGTGGTCTGAGTGTGCTGGCAGATGGTGGTATGGAGCCTACTCCTAGCATCACTGCTGGTCTGCCATGGTCACATGTATAGCTCTGGTCCATTAGCCCTGGAGGGCTGTCATCAGCCAGCAGGACTGTGGTTGCTGGTATTACAACTATTTTGCAGGGTGCAGGAACCTGTCCCACCATACCCTCATCTACAATAGTGGTGATTGTGGGCCTCTTGGGATATGTAGTGCATAACACTTAGACTAGTGGTACTTAACCAGTCCTCCTTGAACGCCTAGGCCAGTCGGGTGTTCAGGATAGCCCTAATGAATATGCATGAGATATATATACATTAGAGATATCCTGCCAACCTGACTGGTTTGTGGCCCTCTAGGGCTGGATTTGGAGACCCCTGCCTTCCACCTCTGTCATTTAAGATTGTGAGTGGGAAGGTGCAGATGTCCTAGACATCAAAAGGGTAGATAGAATGTGTCACATGCCTCCTCAATTCTCACTACCACCAAAATGTTGTCTAATAAATGATATTTTGGTGGGGGTGACTGCAGAACCCAGATAATAATAAATATAATGTCGGTTGCACAGGTGAGAGCACCTGTCACACACTGGTAGTGATGGGGATGTGCAGCAAGACCTATCTCTAGCACCACATGTACTGTGGACCTAGTGCTGGGCGCCCATCCTATCCCTCAGGGTGAACACAGAACCTATACAATGGAATGGTCTGTAGCTAATCTGTGCTAATATCATGCACTGTCAGTCCGTCTTACCACGCTGCAGTACCGGTGAGGTGCAGACCCCATTTGGTGGTCAGCTGTAGGCTGCTGTTCTGCATGTGCAATGCATCATGGGTGCTGGTGGGGTTACCCTATCCTGGCACACAGAGCAGATGGTTTTTGCGGTGACCTGCAGTCCGTCTGTACCCAGCCAGTGCTGTGCAGCAAGCCATAGAGCAGTGGTTCTTAACCAGTCCTCCTTGAACCCCTAGGCCAGTCGGGTGTTCAGTATAGCCCTAATGAATATGCATGAGATATATATACATTAGAGATATCCTGCCAACCTGAATGGTTTGTGGCCCTCTAGGGCTGGATTCGGAGACCCCTGCCTTACACCTCTGTCATTTAAGATTGTGAGTGGGCAAGGTGCAGATGTCCTAGACATCAAAAGGGTAGATAGAATGTGTCACATGCCTCCTCAGGTCTCACCACCACCAAAAAGTTGTCTAATAGACAATATTTTGGTGGTGGTGAGAAGCAAAAAGGCATGTGACAAATTCTATCTAACCTTTTTGATGTCTTGGAGATCTGCACCTTGCCCACACACATTTTTAAATGACAGAGATGTAAGGCAGGGGTCTCCGAATCCAGCCCTGGAGGGCCACAAACCAGTCAGGTTGGCAGGATATCTCTAATGTATATATATCTCATGCATATTCATTAGGGTTATCCTGAACACCCGACTGGCCTAGGGGTTCAAGGAGGACTGGTTAAGAACCACTGCCATAGAGGTATAGCCTACTGGTTAGTACACTGCCGTTCTAGGCCAGAGCTACTCACAACCAGTCCTGGAGGTCCGCAACCCGGCAGGTTTTCGGGATATCCCTAATGAATCTGCATGAGATATATATGCATTAGAGATATCCTGCCAATCTGATTGGTTTGTGGCCCTCCAGGGCTGGATTTGGAGACCCCTGCCTTACACCTCTGTCATTTACGATTGTAAGTGGGCAAGGTGCAGATGTCCAAGACATCAAAAAGGTTAGATAGAATTTGTCACATTCCTCCTCGCTTCTCACCACCACCAAAATATTGTCTATTAGACAACTTTATGGTGGTGGTGAGAATTGAGGAGGAATGTGACATATTCTATCTACCCTTTTGATGTCTACAATATTTGTACCTTGCTCACTCACAATCTTAACTGACAGAGGTGTAAGGCAGGGTCTCCAAATCCAGCCCTGGAGTGACACAAACCAGTCAGGTTGGCAGGATATCTCTAATGGAAAAAGAAAAGTCTTGGTGATAAATCTCTATAGAAGGAATGCCTTGTAAATTCAATAGATTCACAAGGCAAAAAAAAATCTATTTAGCATTTTATATAGAGCTCCAGACCATACAAACATTGGGCCATTCAGGAAAAAGGAAGGAAGATCATCAGCCCTCCTTTCCCCATGTAAACCAGTTGGATCTTCTGTAAGATGCCTGCATTCCAACCGAAAGGTTGAATCCAGATTGACTTGTGAGAAAAACCACATTTTGGATTTGCTAGTGATGCATTTCAGATTGAAATGAAATAGAACATTTTGTTGATACATCCAATTTCATTTCAAATGAATAAACATCTCTACTTTATATATACAAATCAAAAAATGATGCCATATATATGCAGATACTTAAACATTGTGGGTGACATTTTCAAAGGCGTTTACACGGGTAACTGACCTAGTTTCCCATGAAAATGTGCCTATCTTTCAGGCACAGGAGCTAAGTGGGTAGCATCAAAAATCGCTGCTACCTGGCTAGCTCCTGCAGCTTCCAGATTGTGCAGCAAGAACCGGATTTTCAATGCCAGAGCTGCATATGACCCTGTCATTGAAAATCCATGTTAGACGGGCGGCAGGCGAGCTATGCACCGATACGGCACATAGCACTGCCCAAATGAAAATCGGGCCCTAAATATATGTCAACAAAAGACCCCAGAGAATATACAATAGTATTCAAAGAAAACTCCCAGAAAAAGGAGACTATTCCCTTTGTGATTAAAAAAATTGATTACTGATTTAATAGAGGGAATAGTCTCCTTTTTTCTGGGAGCTGTTTTTTTAAAGTATTAAATATAAATATAATTCTTGAGAGGTGCTAACCCTTAATTCAAGATTATTACAGATCATTGCTGAGTAGACATTTTAACAAAATTGTTTTCATTTCTAAAAGCAAGATAAGATGTGAAATAGTGACATATAATGTCAAAATTTAAGTAAATCTACCCAGAATAAATGAAGATATTTATTAGCATATCAAGAGTGATGTTAAAACCTAACACTCTGAACTTAGAATAATGGCAAAGAAAGCTTGTGAATTTTGAATCTGCAGCAGTACATATGGGAACATTTTTTTGTGTGGATACCAATTAAACAATTGCATTCAACATATAAAAACATGCTCAGAGAAATACCATATACCTCAGTATTTCTGTACTATTGGAGTTTGCCGTATACAAATGTCTAAGATAATTTGACCAAGGTTAAATAAAGGTCAGTAAATTTATATCTATACAGTTGAGTAAATTATGTCTCTCAGTTGTTTTATGATACATACTAATTTATAATAAATATACCAAAGTACTTGGATTATTTATAATAGAAATAGTTTCAAAGTGAAGAAATGTGCTAAGTGGTAGATGAATGGAATGGTCTCCCAGTGGAGGTGGTAGACACGAATTCAAAAAAAGCATGGAATCTCTAGAGTTAAAAGGTGGACTATTGTAGTTAATATGTAAGGGCAGATTAGATAGGTCATGTGGCCTTTTTCTGCTGTCATGCTTCTATGTCATCCTCTATTCCCTTATATCATTTAGGGAAAGAAAAGTACACACCTAAATGGCAGTATCAAATCATTGCATATATTTTTTGAGCAAACATCTGCCCACAGAAAAATCTGATTCAACAGACAACACATACCTTGTACTTGCAGCAAGTTTCAAAATGACGGATGCACATATTTCGGCTTTGAAAATTGATGCAAAGACTGCATGTAAAAGATGTGTAAGGTCTTTGTCTCAATGTAGACAGTATGAAAATTGCCCCTGATATATGAAAGAATAATTGTAAAAAAATACTATATACTTGCTTTCAAGAGAAACATGTAGAGTATGTTTACTAAAGAGCGTTAAGGGTGCACTTGTTAGCAAGTGGTAACATCAGCAGTAAGGGTGTCATCATGCGGTAAAGGCCGGGGCAGGCAGTAGGCGTTCTGGTGGTAAGGGCACCTGACTCCACTTATCAGTTGCTAATAGGACATCAGGCGTTAAGATGTCAAGTGTGAAGTTTAACACCCCAAAATGGCAGTTACCTTAACATGGGATAAGAGAGCCTCTGTGAAAGTCAAATATGAGGTGATGGATAGAAGGAAAGGTAAGAGTTGATGGACCCGTCAGATCCATATGTATCCTATGTGTCAGTCAGTAAGTGGGATGAGCATGTTGGAGGCAGCTGTACTGTATCACTGAGGGGTGTCCATGTAATGTGCTGTAATGTCAGTGTGTGGCATAGGATTCAGAAGAATTGTCCTCTGGTGGAGCCAGCAGCCCCATGATGTGGGCATCAAAAGGATGACTGAGCAAGAGTGGTGCTGTGTAGATCATACACAGGAGAGGTGTTAGTGATACATAGAAATGATTAACCTATTTCTGTGTGGGCAATATCGCGGAAGGGCTGTCAGGTAAGGTTTGCCTCTTTGCAGATGATACCAAAATCTTCAATAGAGTAGACAATCAGGAAGGAGTAGATAACATGAGGAGGGATCTAGCTAAGCTTGAAGAATGGTCTAAAAGTTGGTAGCTGAGATTTAATGCTGAAAAATGCAGGGCAATGCATTTGGGCTGCAAAAATCCAAGGGAGCGGCACAGTGTAGGGGGTGAGGTATTTCTGTCCACAAAAGAAGAGTGGGACCTGGGCATAATTGTGTCTGAGGATCTTAAAGTATCTAAACAGGTAGAAAAGGCAATGATGAAAGCTAGAAGGATGCTTGGGTGCATAGGAAGAGGAATGACCAGCAGAAAAAAGGAGGTGATAGTGCCTCTGTATAAGACTTTGGTGCAACCTCATTTGGAGTATTGTGTGCAATTCTGGAGACCACACCTTCAAAAAGATATAAACAGGTTGGAGTCAGTGCAGAGGGTGGCTACTGAAATGGTTAGTGGTCTTTGTTATAAAGCATATGAGGACAGACTTAAAGTTCTTAATATGTATACTTTAGAGGAAAGGCGGGATACAGGTGACATGATAGAGACATTTAAATATCTTTGTAGCATAATTGCACAGGAGGACATCCTCTTTTGAATGAAAGCAAGCTCTGCTATGAGGGGACATAGGATGAGGGTGAAAGGGTTATAGACTCAGGAGTAATATGCAGAAATATTTCTTTATGGAAAGAGTAGTAGATGTATGGAATAGTCTCCCAGTGGAGGAGATAGAGATGAACAGAGTATCTAAATTCAAAAAAGCATGGGACAAACAGAGAGGATCTCTAAAGGAAATAATGGGACTATCATAGTAATTGATAAAGAAGGGCAGACTAGATAGACCATGTGGTATTTTTCTGCCGTCATGTTTTTATGTTTCTATGAGAATACATGACTGTATATAATGGGCATATGCTGATGGATGGGATGAAGGATGGATGGTAGTAGATGAGCATGCTGCCCCGATGTACTTGATGTGACTGCACAAAAGCAGTTATAGCGTGTGTGAAAAAAGTGTAGCTGTGTCACAGGGAAGTCCCAATACCAGCTATGTGGGTATGACAACTGTGTCAGCTTTTCTAACCACCATACAATCCTCCTGACACGTGCATATAACAACTGAACTAGTGTCTCTCATATTGGCCATATGGACCAAGTAGGGACATGTGATGATCCTTGCAGGTGGCCATCCCAGGAGTGGGATGTGCCTGCATGTACTGCAGACAAGTGATGGAGCCAAAGATGTTCGATGAAATATTCCAATAATGGACAATTCATGTGTCATACATTTGCAGGGTGAACATGTTAGACCCTTTGCAATGGGCTACAGCAGAGTTTATAAAGTCATGCTGTCAGATGGGCATGATTGCAATGTGCACTTTTGCAGACCCAATGTGCTATCTTAGCACATAAAAAAGTGTGTCCTCCAGTCAATGCAGACCCAGGACTGTTTCTGGCAGTATATTGGAGTGTCCCATAGTTACAAAGAAAACAAGTAGGAGCCAAACCCCGGTCTGTTGCTTATTGAGCCAGTGCTCTAACCATTAGACTACAGCTTCACACACCTCACCATAGCACTGTCTAGAAGAAAAGAGACTGCAACTTCCTGCCTGCAATGCGCAAAACCTAGGACATGCAACAACGTACCTGGTACAGTCTGAGACAGTGGTACACCACACCTAGGGCCTGCCTACAGCAGTGCACATGCACTGCACACTCAGTATACTAGCTGCATAACAGACACACAGCTGCAGAATGCATCCCTTGTCCAAAGGCCAAGTCACATGTGAGGTCAAGATGCCCATCCCCCACTGTACTCTGCCAAACAACAGTTGCACACAGAGGTCCAATGCACCACAGCGTGGCAGTAACGTTTGAGGCAGCACATGTGCAGGGGAAGCAGTCCCCTGTCACCTGCTGTACACTGCAAGATAGGTACACCTGTACGTATACCTAACTCAAACCACATTCATGACCCCTGTGGTCCATCGCTGACCATCCTGCCCTCTTTGAGGAACTATGCACATGCCAACCACCATCATAGATGGTGAAGCAGGTACTGGGCAATGCTCCAGTGATCATTCACCACTATGACTGCAATTGGAGCCCTGGGTGCCGGTATCGGTTAGCCCCTCCATTACCCATGACTGCACCGCACAATCTGAGCACCGATATGCAACTGAATGGGGACAGTTTCTCCAAATGGGTTAGTTTTCTGCATCACAAAAAAGCTGTATGAGAGCTAATTAAGAACAACAATGAAAAAACAGCTACTCTCAAGCAATGCACAACTCAAATATAATAACAATATCAAAAAAGAATTTTCAACAAAATTCAACCAAGGCACAAAATGACCTCAGGATGGCTAATACCCTACATATAGTGAGAATATCACTATAGGGAATAGCTGACGCTCACATCATAGGTCTGTGATTTGTTTGAAGTCTAATTGGACCCCTCCTGGGCCTATGGATCCAATTATCTACACCTTTAGACATCTGGTTTTGTCAGATCTAGAAAAATTGGAACATAAATTTACTAATCAATCCAAGAATTTATCTTGTGCAGAATTTGGAGCATTACAAGAATTGTCACAGATGACAAATATTGTTATTAAACGGGCTGACAAGGGGGGGTGCTGTAGTAGTTATGGACTCTATTGATTATGATAGGGAAGTATTGCATCAGTTGAGTAATTGTGCACATTATTTGAAATTACCTCATGATCCTACTGAAGATCTGCAGCAGCTTCTTAGAGAGATTACCACTAAAGCATATTCCGAAGGATTTTTAACTGAAAAAGAACAACTTTTTCTCAACCCACCTTTTCCCAAGATAACGGCTTTTTATATCTTGCCTAAGATTCATAAGCGTTTATCATCACCCCCTGGTTGTCCTATCCTGTCTAGTAATGACTCCTTGCTTGAACGTGTGGGAATGTATTTAGATATGTTCTTAAAGGACGAGGTTCCAAAAATGCCATCTTTTGTCAAGGACACTCACTCACTTTTTGCAACTGCTGGATGCCATTGATTCTACAGAACGGATTGATTTGATGGTTTGTTTGGATGTGGCGTCGTTCTATACGTCTATCCCTCAAGATGGTGCCATTGACGTCTTAACGAAAGTTTGGGACGCTAGGATAGCACCGCATAAAGTACCAACGGCTTTTTTGACGATTCTGGCTGAGATAGCACTGAAAAAGAATTACTTTGTGTATGATCAGACTTTCTATCAACAAATTTCGGGGACAGCTATGGGTGCCACCTTCGCTCCCTCTTTGGCCAATTTGTATGAGTTTTTTTGAAGATCAATTTGTTTACTCTTCTCGGTATGTGGTACATATTGTCAAATGGTATCGCTATATCGATGATATTTTTCTCTTGTGGCATGGTTCTAAGAAGCTTGTCAATTAATTTTTTCAGTATTTGAATAATTGCAGTACTTATATCTCTTTTGACATCAACATACAGGTTCAAGAGATTCATTTTTTGGATGTTCAAGTTTCTAAATGCCAGAATGGTTTTTCTACCACTATTTATTCTAAGCCTACTGATAGGAATACATTGTTGCACTTTAGCAGCTTCCACCCTCAGCATTTGAGATGTAGCTTACCTTATTCAGAGTTTTTATGCTGTCGACATATTTGTTCTACTTTGTCGGAATTTAAGGTTCAAGCTCAACTTATGATGCGGAAATTTGAAGATCGGGGATATCCTTTAGCAGTGCTGCGAAAGGCGTATCAGAGAGCACGATATAATCATCATGAATGGCTATTACTGCCCGCTTCAGGTTCCAGGCAGTCGTCAATGTCAACAATTACCTGCGTGCTGCAACATTCCAGTCTTTCAAATCATATAGCAGCGGCATTACATCGAAGGTGGACTTTGTTGGCTGAGCATCCTAAACTTTCGGGATGTGTTTTACGGCTTGCATATAGCCGTGGGTCTAATTTGAGAGATCGCCTCTGTCTGGCAGTGCCACGAAAGATGGATGTCTTATCTCCATTAATGGACCAATCTGCATGTCAACATTGTTCCTTTTGTGGAATTATGGCTCCTTCAATCTGTGCAGATTATCAGCATAAAGTTTGAGAATTGCGAAGTAAGACTATTTGTACCACCACGCATGTTATCTATGGATTTTGGTGTCCATGCTCAAAGCTTTACATTGGGAAAACTACACGTCCTTTGAGGACGCGTCTTGCAAAGCATAAATATAGTCTTCATAAGAATCGTATTGATACACCTTTAATTCAACATTGTATTGATTTTCAGCATCGGTTTGAAGATTTATGCTGCAAAGTGTTGGAACATATCCCCTTTAATATTCAATGGGGGATCGGAACAAGTTAATGTTGCAGAAGGAGCAAAGGTGGATTTATTTTTTGAATACCTTGCATCCGCATGGTTTGAATGATAAAATAGATTGGACACTGTTTTTGTGATCATTTTTATTGGGACTGTTAGCCTTTCCATGCCTTTTATGTCTTTCAGTGATCTGTTATTTTCACGGTGTGTATCTGTGGAGCTCGGCCTTTTTCACTCCTCATTTGTTAGTTTTTGATGGTGTTTTGGTAGATCGTGTAGGGAGTGACGTGTTTGGTGGGCTGTTGTTTGATTGGTTAGGGTGTTGTTATAAGTGGTACGTCACACGCTGTTTTTTGATGGCGGGTTGCAGAGTTGTACAGCGGAGTTTTATAGAGTGTTAATTTTTACCCCTGAAGAAGCCCTAATACGGCGAAATGAAAGCTTTTGTAGGGTTTTGTTATTTAGCTATCTAAGGCTCTGGGTATTTGTGAATTACCCCGCTTGTTTACAGTCTTTGAAGATGTCTTCGGATTGTCTGCCATGATGTGTGCTGTGGCGAGGAGGCTATGGATTTGTGAACTGACGTTGAGTAACTACTGTGAGAAAGATAAGTAACGGAGGCTCAGTTTGGGCGTGTGTTATGTTGTCATTACTGATTGTATTTTCTGTTCTTGTAGGAGATTTATTGTCTGTTCCTGTGCTGCCTTGTGCAGTAATCTTTAGATGCTGACGCTTTTGAATGTGTGAATGGAGTGTATGTGTAACATGGTTGAGTGATTATTGTTTTGTTCCAGTTATAATTGGTGTGTTATGAGATTGTTTTGGAGATTTAAATTGAGAATGCTATTTGGAAGAGGCTTTGACCTATGATGTGAGCGTCAGCTATTGCCTATAGTGATACTCTCACTATATGTAGAGTATTAGCCATCCTGAGGTCATTTTATGCCTTGGTTGAATTTTGTTGAAAATTCTTTTTTGATATTGTTATTATATTTGAGTTGTGTATTGCTTGAGAGTAGCTGTTTTTTCATTGTTAGTTTTCTGCATACCATGACAGTTGTGAACCTCACTTCTAAGCCAGCGCATGGGGAGTATGATCTCAGTCCCTCAAATTTACAGTTAAGGCTCAGCGTAGTACTTGCATCGTGCCAAAGAGAACCTCCTGCTGGAGTTCGTTATGATGTAACATGCAGGGGTAGTTTGTCAAGATGTGCTTGGAAATTCTTCTTTATCAAGCCTGTGGCACCCAACACAATGGGACATATTTCTGTATCTTTCTGCCACATTTTCTTGGTCTCTGACTGCATTTCCTGGTACTTCATGATCTTCTGACTCTCCACACGATTCACAGAGTTATCGCTTGTAAGTGATACCTCTGCTATCAATAACATTCTGGTGTTTTTCTCCTTCACCAATATATTCAGCTTCCTCACATCCAGCTTTTCATCGGTTGGAATGGGAGTATCCTAGGTGATCATAACCTTCTTATTCTCTGTAATTTTCTTAGGGTCATGGTCCCAGTGCTTTTTGAGCACAGTGATTTTGTAGTGCTTGCAGAATTTCTAACGGATGAGGCGCGCTACTTTATTTTGTCTTTCTGTATAGAAATTTTCTGCCACCAGAACTTCACAGCCAGCTATGAGGTGACTCATAATTTCCAGGTCTTTCTTACAGAATTGACATATGTCTGTGTTGCCAGTTTTTTCAATGCATGCCTTAAACCATCTCGTCCATAAACTGCTGCCTTTGGCTGCAACTATCAACCTCTCATCCTTCGGTTTCAGTTCACCCCTCCTTAACCATTCATGTGTTCATTCTTGATCGACAAAAGGTTCCTGGAGTAACACTCTGTATTTCCCACTGTATTTGTGCATCTGCCACTTCTTTTTCTGTGTTTTTTTATCTAATTCCTTGAAGAGCTTTTTCTCTTGTTTTCCAAATTGTTACTTCCTTCCCTGTGCATGCTTACAGATTTTCACTCATTCCTTCTAGTTGTCAGAATGCTTGTCCAAGTTTGATGATGAAGTCTATCCCCTTTGACCCTCATCCTATGTTCCCTCATAGCAGAGCTTGCTTTTCATTGAAAGAGGTTCTCCTCCTGTGAATTTGTGCCATGGAGGTATTTAAACATCTCAATCATATCACCTCTATCCCGCCTTTCCTCTAAAGTGTACATATTAAGATCCTTAAGCCTGTCCTCATATGTGTTATAATGAAGACCACTAACCATTTTAATAACCACCCTCTGTACTGACTCCAACCTGTTTATATCCTTTTGAAGGCGCGGTCTCCAGAATTGCAAACAATACTCCAAATGAGGTCGCACCAAAGACTTATATAGAGTAACTATCAGCACCTTTCTTCTGCTGGCTATTCCTCTCCCTATACACTCAAGCATCCTTCTAGCTTTCACCGTCACCTTTTCTACCTGTTTAGCTACTTTAAGATCATCAGACACAATCACACCTAGATCCCTCTCTTCTTCACCTCCTATACTATATCACTCACTTGGATTGCTGCAGCCCAAAAGCATGACCTTGCATTTTTTAACATTAAATCTCTGCTGCCAAATTCTAGACCAATCTTCAAATTTAGCGAAATCCTCTTCATGTTATCTACACCTTCCTGGTGTTTACTCTATTGGAGATTTTGGTATCATCCACAAAGACGCAAACCTTACCCAACAGCCTTGCAACAATATAATTAGCAAAGATGTTAAAAAGAATCGGACCAAGGGGGATGTTTACTAAAGCCCGCAAATTTGCGCGCCGCAAAATAGCGCACGGCAACGCGGCATTGAAACGTGCAGAAACGCATTTAAACGCCCCGCACATGTGCGTGTCACCCCCGCACAGGTACGCGGCACACTAACGGGCCCCGTGCAAGTGCGGGCCCGCAAATGTCCGATAGAGGCATGGAACGGCTAAAGGAGGGCGGAGGAAGGCTCCGGAGGGGCGGAGGGACGGGGTCAATGGGTGGAGAGTGGGAGGGGAGAGGCTCCCCGCACAGTATCGGGCCCGAATTTTCATGTACAAAATAGCGCGAGTGAAACACTCGTGGTAGAGGGCATTTAAAGGGAAGAGAAACCATTTCCGTCAGCAATGTACAGGAAAACCGGGGAAACCTATAAAACGTGAGCAGTGTGAAATATGTGCACAGAACAAAATTGCAAATAGAACCCGAAAATGACCACAACAAAGATATTAAAAATAGAAATCCAGCTGGGTAACAGTTATATTGATGGGCAAATATACAAAACACACCCAGCAAAGCTCCAGAAAAAAGAGAAGAATATTGGAAGGGTCTACGGAGCGGAGACACTTCCGAAAAACATTTCCTTTTTTGGAGCTTTCCTCGGAGTGTTTGCTATGGTTGCCCATTAATATCACTGTTGCCCAGCGTGGTGATATTGTGTCCCCCATTTCCCGTGGTCAATTCCGGGGTTTATGTGCACATTTGCCACCAGACAGGGTGCATATGCCCACAGTAAAATTGCGTAGAGCAGGGTTTGTGACTCCATCCTGCCAGGCTTACTACCTCCAGGGGCTGCATTGTCTCAGTGGCCATAGTGTGGTGCAGCGGACAGAGTCAGTACCTCTAGGACCAGAGGGTCAAGGGTTCAAAGCCCAGCTGGGGCACTTGCCAGTCCAGTTTCTATATTTTACCCACCACTAAACACAGATAGCGCAGACACCCCTGTATTGCAGGGGACAGAAGCATGGGGAAAACACCCATATTTTAACCAACAAGGGGAGCATTTTCCATCGTGCTGTCTGGTCCCGTGGAGGTGGAGTGTGCCGGCTGTGAATTCCTCTGCTGTGTGTGGCTGCCCCAGCTGACGTCATCATCCTGCCCGGTATAAAGTGCTTTGTGCCTGGGCTCTCAGTTGGGAGCATTTTCCATCGTGCTGTCTGGTCCCGTGGAGGTGGAGTGTGCCGGCTGTGAATTCCTCTGCTGTGTGTGGCTGCCCCAGCTGACGTCATCATCCTGCCCGGTATAAAGTGCTTTGTGCCTGGGCTCTCAGTTGGGAGCATTTTCCATCGTGCTGTCTGGTCCCGTGGAGGTGGAGTGTGCCGGCTGTGAATTCCTCTGCTGTGTGTGGCTGCCCCAGCTGACGTCATCATCCTGCCCGGTATAAAGTGCTTTGTGCCTGGGCTCTCAGTTGGGAGCATTTTCCATCGTGCTGTCTGGTCCCGTGGAGGTGGAGTGTGCCGGCTGTGAATTCCTCTGCTGTGTGTGGCTGCCCCAGCTGACGTCATCATCCTGCCCGGTATAAAGTGCTTTGTGCCTGGGCTCTCAGTTGGGAGCATTTTCCATCGTGCTGTCTGGTCCCGTGGAGGTGGAGTGTGCCGGCTGTGAATTCCTCTGCTGTGTGTGGCTGCCCCAGCTGACGTCATCATCCTGCCCGGTATAAAGTGCTTTGTGCCTGGGCTCTCAGTTGGGAGCATTTTCCATCGTGCTGTCTGGTCCCGTGGAGGTGGAGTGTGCCGGCTGTGAATTCCTCTGCTGTGTGTGGCTGCCCCAGCTGACGTCATCATCCTGCCCGGTATAAAAGTGTTTCTGTTTTATTACGGCGCTTTGCCGTCGGCGCTTTGTTTAAGGGGCGTGTTTAAAGGGGCAGGTAACGCCCCTTGTGAGCCCCTTTGGAG
Organism: Ichthyophis bannanicus; assembly: GCA_033557465.1. Lineage (NCBI taxonomy): Eukaryota > Metazoa > Chordata > Amphibia > Gymnophiona > Ichthyophiidae > Ichthyophis > Ichthyophis bannanicus. The sequence continues at coordinate 166,806,385 of CM066036.1, read as the reverse complement.
CCCGGCTGGAGCGTGATTGTTTGCCTAAGATGCCGGGCGGGAAAAGGAAAAAGAAGCCTTCTATGACCAGCAGCCAAGCCGGTTCTATTGATAAGCATGTCATATCCACACCGCGGCAAAGGGATTCAGGTACTGTGCCTTCTTTGCCTTTACTAGAGGGAGCAAGTTTGAGCTCCGTGGAGCGTTCACCACCCCTTCCACCTAGTTTTCTTCAATTATCTAATGAGTCCCAGTCCGTTCAGAATCTCCAACGGAACAGTGTGCTTCCTAAGGTGGTATCCTGGCAGAAGCCTGCTGCTCCTATTAAAGATTCCAAAGATCCTGAAATTTCTTTAATGGATGTCTGGCAAATTGTAGCTCGTACGGAGCAAACTCTATCTGAGACAGTTCCTCTCCTTTGTCAGTTTACTAAGGACACTGTTGTCAAATTTCAGAGTTTAGATTCACAGGTTGAAATGTTAAATCATAAAGTTTCTCTTATGGATAGTCAAACTAAATCTCTAGGGGAATTTCAGTCTGCTAATGTAAAGGATACTGTTATGTTACATCAGAAAATTGAGAACCTTGAAAATTTGTCACGTGTCAGAAATTTACGTATACTTAATTTTCCCATTTGTGCTTTATTGTCCCCTATTATTTTGTTTCGTAAGTATCTTAAGGATAACCTCCTATTGGCACAAGCTGAAATTATTTCCATTAATAAATGTTACTACCTTTCATCTAAAGTTGCTACAGCCGGTGCACAGGAGGTTGAGGAAGGTCTAGTAGCATCGGATAAATTTAATTTAACTGCATTTTTAGAGGATACTCGGGACGATATTTCGACCCGAGCTACTCTGTTAGTCGCTCTCTCTTCTGAGGAAGATAAGAGTGCTATCTTTAAAGCTTACTTTAAGAGAAAATCAATGAAATTTTGCGGGGATAACGTTTCCATTTTTCCGGATGTCTCACGTTCCACGCAGCAGCGTAGGAAGGCCTTTTTAGCGCTTAAGAGTAGAACGTTGGCCTTGGGGGCAACCTTTTTTCTAAAGTACCCTTGTAAGTGCTATGTCACCTTAGGATATGAGAAATTTGTTTTTTTGTTATCCCCAGATTTAGAGAATTGGCTTTGTTGAAAGGAAGAGCCTCATTAACTTTTTCTTTTTTCCTTTTTCCTTTAGGTTTTTTTTTCGTAGACTAGGGCTTTAGGGGTGGTCCACATCGGACTATGTAGGTTAGGGTTTGTTTATCCTAGCTTTGATTTCTATTATTTTGTTGTTTGAAATTGAGGATTTTTCTCCCCGAGATGTGGTCTGTTCTATTTTGATATTGTTGCTGGTTATTTTTATTGTTCTGATAATTTCTTGTATTACTTTATACTGTATTGTTATACTGTATATTTGAAAAATTCACATAAATAAATAATTTAACCAACAACGCGCACACACCACAACAATGGGCATTACCCACAGCCAAGTACCCCAAATGCAGTCCCGTACTGCCACATTCCAATCAGGTCACCTGCTTTGTATGGGAGCATGTTGGCGGACGAGTACATGTGGTGCAGGGGGCAGTGGCTGCTAGCGACAGAAGAAAGAGGCCTAGCCATGTGCAGGCTGCCACCGTCCACTGCAACAGACTGCAACAGACAGGCCCTGTCAGATCCACAGTCATGGACATTCCAGGGAATCCACCCAATCTGTAGCTACACAGTGGTGCAGTGCACACAGACACTGCATGCAAGAGCAGAAGGCTACAGATTCAAAGCCCAACTGGGGCAACTGCCAATCTTGCCCACATATTTTTCCCCCAAGTAAACAGTGATAGTAAGGGCACACCTTTCCTGGCGAGGACATATGCAATGGCAATATGTCTATCTTTTACCCCACGGAGCACAGACACCATGAACAGGGGCAGTACCTAGAGCAGAATCACGCAAATGCAGTCCTGGTGGGACACGCACCAGTCAGGTTCCATGATGCCACTCATACAAATGCCTGTGCTGTATATCTATGCACCACCCCCATGGCATGTAGATATAGCTCATGCATATTCATGAGGGACAGCAGGAAAACCCGAATAGTGTGATGCAAACCTGGACTGGAGTTGGGAATCTGTGCCGTAAAGCAGCAGCCATCAAGGGCAGACACACCCACACCCACAGGTCCCATTGGCCAATGTCTCCTGGAAAGGCAGAACATTGGACCCTGCATGCAGCACCCAAAACTAGCACTTGCATAACTTACCAATGTCACCCTGCACCTGAGGTATACGGTAAGCAGCTCTGAGACGTTTGCTAGGAGCACAGGCAGATAGATATCCATACGTTACGTACATACTGCTAGTTGACCCCATCCAAACAATCTCTTAGGTGTTTGCGGGGTGTGCTCCAGGCCTGGCCTCTGACGGTGTTTACCACCCTGGGGAGTGACCACCAGCTGTAATGCGTACCATATCCATGCCTTGCCGTGCTCAGGACCGGTTTGGTGGGCAAGGCTAATTACCCCCTCAATCGTAGCACCATGATGGCATAGGTGTGGAAGTGTGTGTCTGTCTATACAGTGGGTGTTGGCTGCAAGCCCCTTCCACAGCCCACACTGCCAGCACTGTTGCCAGTATTGGCCAGCCAATGTGCATAATGAGGTGCAAGGTACCATGGGTATAGCCAGGACAGGGTGGCCTGGCCAGGATGCATCTGCACCGGGCATAGGGCATTGGCTGGGACATTGTAGTGTCTGGCCACCACCTACACAGACAGGGTGGCCAAAGCATGTCCTTCTGGGTGATCACGCTCACCCTGACTGTGCAGTGACCACAGCATGGCTAGGCACCCCCATAGTGCTGTATAGTAGTTCTCTCATGTAATAGGTATGGGTTTCTATTTGGGGCCCAGTCACTGATCTATCTGCTTGCTGTGTATGCAGGCAGCCCAGTTCTGGGTGCATGTATCTCCATTGGGAACATGCACTATGGACTAACCAGCAGACTGCTTGTAGCTGGTATGTGTCTTGCTGGATTGGCTTGCAGGGTGCAGTGGCTGTTGGCTTGCTGCAGGGGAATATCTGGTGGTGGAGTGCAACTTACCATAGCCTGGGCTTATGTCTGTCTGCTATTGTGTCATGGCTGTGTATGGAGCTGCCCTGTGGGGGGTGTGATCCTCTGCAGGACTGGGGTTGCTGTTTGCCCTCTACTGCCACCTTTGCAGGGAGGTAGAGTGTGGATCTCTTGATGGGGGACCATGTTTGCCGGGGGGGGGGGCCTGACTGTGGCAGACAGGGATATCCATGGTGTTTGTGCAGAAACTAGCTATCTTACACATTAACACTGCTTTGGAACTCCCGCTTGGCCTCCATCAGCCATGGACGGTGTTGTGGACCTGGTCCTGGGCGCCTCATTGCACACTCAGGGTGAGCACAGTACCCGCACGATGTAACGGTGTGTGGCTACTCTGTGCCAGTAAAACACCCGGTCAGTGCCCCCTACTAGGCCAAGGTGCTGTGTGGGTGCACCTGGTCACTTCCCCCAACAGGGCCGAGGTGCTGTGGGGTGCATTCCCCATCTTGTGTCCATCTGTGGACAGCTAATTTGCATGTGCAGTGCATCATGGGTACGAGTGGCCTACCCTATCCGGTTTACACCAGCAGACTGTCTGTGAGGTGACGTGTAGGCTATCTGCAGCCAGCCAGGGGCTTGCTTACAGCTATGGAGCTGTAGCCCAATGGTTACGTCACTGCCTGTGCAGCCAGAGGTCATGGGTTCAAACCCACAGTGGGGCCCTTTGATAGGGATGTTCACAGCTTAATTTTTATTTACTGTACATATGTCTATGCCGGCAAGACCACCCTCAGCTTACTATACCCATTAGGTGCCTCTGAGGGTGCTTTATAGGGCGCCCTGTAGGCCACCTTATGGTTGCCATCCATATAGGGTGCACTATACATTATCCTGTGTCGCAACATACATGGTGCCCTATAGGGGACATTCAAGGGTGCCTTGGCGAACAGTGCACTGTAACATGTGACTTATGGGCCGCCGTATGTTAACATGCTGGGAGAGTGCGTTTGCTAGTAGTGGTAACAAAATAAAATTATCATGCCTCCTACAGTACTCCACAACATAATACATACTGCCTCAGCAAGCATTTTTTACTGGGCATTGTGAGGGGTTGAACCCCTGATCCCTGCACCATTGGTCAGTGTTTTAACCATTGTGCTGTGGCTCTGTTCCTGTGCTTATGCATCAGCGCGCCGCCTTGTGCCTATCAGCGCGCTGCCTTCTGCCGCCCGAGGAGCAGTGCGCCGCCTTATGCCACCCAAAAAGAACTGTGCGCCGCCTTATGCCGCCCAAAAAGAACTGTGCGCCGCCTTATGCTGTTCCAAATTAATTTGCCTCCTAAAACAATTTTACCCATTACAGTTGCTGCCTCAGCTGGCCTTTTTCCTTGCGCACAATGGGGGATTGAACCCATGGCCCCTGCACCATTGGTCAGTGTCTTCACCGTTGTACTACGGCTCTGTTGTTTTCTATACACAACGGCGCACCACTTTGCCTTTCCACGCGCTAATGTCGACCCCCGCACATTAGCGCGACGCGCACACGTCCGGTTGCTTACTCCCGGTTTTTTTCTTTTTTCAGCCTGATCCGCCCACTCCTTATATGGCACAGGCACACTACCGCGGCCCCGCACGATAAGAATGTTTAGTAAACATCCCCCCAAGAATAGATCCCTGGGCACACCACTGGTAACCTCCTTCTCCTCAGAATGAGCTCCATTTATCTGTACCCTTTGTCGCCTCCCACTCAGCCAATTTCTATCCCAAGTAATAACTTTAGGGTCCATCCCTAGGGTGTTCAGTTTGTTTATAAGTTACTTGTGTGGAACAGCATCAAAGACTTTACTGAAATCTAAATACACCACATCTAGGGCTCTCCCTCATTCTAAATCCCTGGTCATCCTGTCAAAGAAATCAATCAGATTTGTCTGACAAGACTTGCCTCTGGTGAATCCATGCTGCCTCAAATCCAGTAATTTGATGTACTCCTGAAGCCTCACTATTTTCTCTTTCAGGAGAGCTTCCAACAATTTACTTACCAGCGAGGTTAAACTAACCGGCCTGTCGTTTTCAACCACATCCTTACTTCCGTTTTTGTGTAAAGAGACCACATGTTCTTCTCTCCAGGCCTCTGACACCACTCCAGTCTCCAATGAGGAATTTAAAAGGTTAGTCAGTGGAGCTGCAAGAACGTTCCCAAGTTCCCTCAGTATTCTCAGATGTATCCCACCCAGTCCCATTGCTTTGTCTACTTTAAGTTTAGCTAGTTTCTCACGAACACAGTCCTCTGAAAATTGTTTAAGATGCCCCTCTCTTCTGTTCCTGTTTGTGGGTGTTTTATGAGGTCCTGCTCCTGGTTCTTCATTTGTGAACACAGAACAGAAATATTTGTTAAGCAATTCCGCTTTATCCTCATCAGCTTCTACATATTCCTCTCCTTCACTCTTGAGTCTGACAATACCACTTTTGCCCTTCTTCCTCTCACTAACATGTCTTAAAAATGTCTTATCCCCCCATTTTATTGCATTGGCTATTTCCTCCTCTTTTTGAATCTTTGAATGCAGTGATCCATCACATCAGCACTGTACTTTGCAGGAACAATGTGTGCTTCGTGCACCTGACAGATGCCATATGTGCAAATGGCCTATTTCTGCAGTCATCCTGATTGTGAGGGAGGGCACACACCATCTGGTCCCCAGAGCAAGCCCTGCAATAGACTCTTCAGGATCTGGAGCAGTTCTACATCACTGTCAGTGTGCTACAGTTATTGTCTGCAGTGTGTGCTGCCAGTTATTTGGTACTCTGCACAATTGCTGTATGCAGGAATTGCCTGTCTAATTTAGGCCTTGTGTCCTGCTCCTGTTGGCTAGGGATTCTCCTATAACATCTCGTGTCAGTCCATAAGGTTGTAGCAGATGTTTCCAAGGAATCCTAATGTAGTAATTGTTGTCTAGGCAGAAAAAGGGAGCATAAGGGACCATAGTTATCAGCAGGCTACCAACAGCCCAAGAACAGTTGCTAATTTCACTTTTTGAGAATTCCAATTAGCTAGATTAATGACAGGTAGCCTGCATATGTCGGGCAACACTGGGTTGTGTCATTCATTCACATACCATCTGTGCCCTGTCTGCTAGTCACCACACGCCACATGTGCACATAGCCAACATGAACACATTGGCCTTGTACAAGCAACATGGACAATCGGCAGCCTGTCTAGTGACTGGACTCCCATAAAAGAAACAGCCCACATATCACTCAAGTTTGACCTATATAACACCATGTGGACACATAGCCATGACATGGTCACAGCTAAGTCAGAGTGAGAGTGGCCTTTCAATATGAACAGATGTGTGCACCCAGGCCATGCCCATGTTAGACCCATGCTAAGATGGCTTAGTCAGTGACCTAACCTCTGACACATACACATCCTGTGCAAATCACTCTGTTTTAGGCAATACACAGAATCCTTTGCTCCTCACTATGCACCCTTTTATCTTGGACTTGGGGAAAGCTTAAGCAATGCAAAGCACAGTGGAAAGTGGGCCAGAGACAGGCTGAGAGTGCATGCTGGACCACAGTGGGCTACGTCTGTTACATACACAAATATGGTGTCCCCTTACACAGGTTTTGGCAGTGAGCACTGAACCTAGTTCCATGCTTGTACTCACATATAATGTCATGTCCCTACCTGGCCAGTGTAGCACATGCACTCTCCCATGCAATAGACGCATTCGCTCCTCCACCAAGAGCGTGTTGAAGCATGGCAGGTTGGACATGGGGTTGGATGTTGCAACAGTTGCTGGTGACACATACGCCACCATACTCTGCCTCTTTGTACTCTAACACCATCCTTATGACTATCACACTCAGTGCCCATGGGGAGCCAGTGAGGTTGTCATGTAGGCTCTCTGAGTAGGCCCTCATAGATCCTGGCCTTGTGAACATAGGTCTTGGCCAGCAATGCCAACTATGAAGAGCACATTCCAAACATATATGGTACTGTTCCCATACCCCTACCTGCACCCCATCATTCACCTCCAGGCACTGTCTTCCCATATGATGGGGGGCGTTGCAGAAGCCAAAATGACATCCTGTGCCACATCCAGGCAGCTAGAAGTATGCACACACCATTCAGAGGTCTGTGTCCCACTGTCCCAATCAGGCACACTGGTGCATTTGGACTCATTTGGGGTGATAGGTAGTGTACTGAATATAAGAATGTAAGAACATAAGATGTGCCATACTGGGTCAGACAAAGGACCATCAAGCCCAGTATTCTGTTTCCATTCATATCACAAGTACCTAGCAGTTTCCCCAAAATACACACAGGTTCCAAAATGCGGACCCGGCACAAATCCCTGGAGTACTCCACTATTCATCCTTCTCCATTGGGAAAATTGGCATTTAGCCCTACCCTCTGCTTTCTATCTTTTAAACAGTTCCTGATCCACAATAGTACACTGCCTCCTATCTCATGACTTTTAAATTTTACCAAGAGTCTCTCATGAGGGACCTTGTCAAAGGCTTTCTGAAAATCCAGATACACTATATCAAATGACTCACCTTTGTCTACCTGTTTATTCACAACTTCAAAAAAACATAACAGATTAGCAAGACAAGACCTTCCTTGGCTAAAGCCATGTTGGCTGTCTCAAATTAAGCCATGACTATCTTCATGTTCAGTAATTTTGTTCTTTATAAAGCTTTCTACCATTTTCCCCGGTACTGACGACAGGCTCACTGGCCTGTTATTTACCGGATCACCCCTGGAACTTTTTTAAAAAATTGGCGTTACATTGGCCATCCTCCAATCTTCAGGTATTGCAGATGATTTTAATGATAGTTCACAGATTACTAATATTAGGTCTGCAATCTTATATTTCAGTTCTTTCAACACCCTTATATGTATACCATCTTGTCCAAGTAATTTGCTACTCTTCAGTTTATCAAATAGCTTTAATACATTTTCCGGGTATATCAATATTTCTTTCAATTCTGCAGCATCACCTTTAAATACCATTTCAGTCATGAGTAACATCCCTACATCTTCCTTCGATAAAGACTGAAGCAAAGAATACATTCAGTCTCTCTGCTATGGCCTTGTCCCCTCTTAGTTCCCTTTACCCCTCTATCATCTAATGGCCAAATGACTCCCTCACAGGTCTTTTGCTACGAATGTACTTGAAAAGGTTTTTATTATGTATTTTTGCTTCCACAGCAAACTTTTTTTTTTCAAATTCTTTCTTTGCCTGCCTTATCAATGCCTTGCATCTAACTTGCCAGTGCTTATGTTGTTTCCAGTTTTCATCATTTGGCTACTTTTTCCATTTCCTGAAAGATGTTTTTTGGCAACAACAGCCTCTCTGGTCTCACTGCTAGATGCTTTGGCCAATGATCAATAGACAGTGTCAAGGTGGTGTTTATTGTGTGCGAATTTTCCTGGTATGGTCCTCCTATTTGTGCATATACTGAATGGAGAACAGAACCCTCACTTTCACTCTGTGAATACATCATGGGACATGAGCAATGTGCATGCAGGGAAATCGCAGATCCCTGCCAGTGAGACCAACTAAGTGAATGGATAGCACATTCACAGAGGTCAGCCCTCCCCCTGACCCTAGTTCCCTATAGGCTGCTGCATTGCCAGGTGGTCTGACACTGTTGCCACGGATACAGCTGTTATGGCAATTGGCATTACTCTGGCTTCTCACCTGTACAAATGGATGTGTCTTGATGCCTGGAGGCTGAGTCAGAGGTGAGAGATCCAATACATACACATGTGTTCCCCCTGCTCACTCCAATCAAGCCAGCAGACAATTTGGGAGCTGCACAATAGTGTCATATTGGGAGGTAAATGTAGGAAAATGCTGTGGGGATGAGCCTTGTTGATGGTGTAACTGGGAATGTGTTACGGAATCACAGCCACAGGTTGCAACTACATACCGCAAACTACGTTTTACATCCACTTCCCGCCCATACCCTCTCAATTATCTATTATGCAGCCATGTGATATCTCTGTATATACCTTTGTAAATAGTTGTTCATTGTTCATTTAATTAGATTATATTGTTTACCTATTTATCCCTGTTAACTTGTTCTATGTAAACAGTTGAAACATACTGCCACAAAATGTTTTATGTAAACCGTCTTGATTTGTAGAAAGACGGTATATAAAAATGGTTAAATAAATAAATAAATAAAAACTAACCTTTTACTTGTAAATGGTGTCTCCCACAGCATGTGGGGTTACTTAATAGCTGACCTACAGCACCCTTAGTATCTAAACACCACGTGCATGCATAGTGCATTGCTGAACCTCACAGTACTCTGGAGACACACACAAACTCACACACACACCTGACCCCGCAGTCCAAAAGTGGCATTCTTTGATGTTCCACCATTGTCAATGGCTGCTTAATGTGCAGGTGCTATTAATATGCTTTCCAATGCTCAGGCACTGTCAACACTTGCTCAATGTGTTGATGCTATCAGCATGCTCTGCTATTCAGCTATGGTTGGTGCAGATTTTTAGTGTGGCAGCTAAGTGTATGGACTCTTGCTGGATGATATGTTGAAGGTTGCACATGCTGATTCAGTTCTGGAAACATAGGAAAAAGTAACACATCAGGATATACATTTTTTGATCCACAGTCTGGTCTTGAACCTGTGATCCTTTACTCATGCACACACCAACAATGTATTTGGAGCCACAGAGCAACCATGTGAGTTTATTATTCCATGGATAGATATGTGGTCATTGTCATGATGCATGAGGTCATGAGTTGAGTATGCCTATGTCAGCTTAGATCTCTGCAGGCTCTGCAGGCATGGGAGAGACCATCTTGTTAGGTCTGTATGTTGCACTGCCTTGCTATGCTGCTGGTTCAAATGGCATTCATGTCTTACATATGTCATTTGTCCAATCAAAGGGGCAGGCCAAGATACATGAACACATACATTGCAGACTATGGGTGTACTAGCAGAATGCCAGCATTTCCATTTCTTGGTGTGTGTTTGTGGGGCAGTCATGGAATAAACTCATATTTGGCAGACCAACATAACTTATTTGGATTCACATGTGGCTCAGATGGTTGTCAATGACTAAGTAATTACTTATGGGGGGGGGGGGGGTCACAGGTTCACACACAGATTATGGTTGTCATTTGAAAGGTGAGGGCATGCACATTTTTCCTCTGACGTGGGCTATTATCATGTTGCATACTCATCTTGCCTCTGTGTCATAATTTTCCACCCAAATGCACATATCCACTCAATATGTGCATGTGGGGGGCATTATGATCCAAGGGCCAGCCCATCCACTTGGAATACCAGTTTGGTGCCAGGGTCAAATGATCATGGAGGGCAGCATGCTGGCCATTCCCTCTCTCCCTGCCATCGTGGCACAGCTGCCACTTCAGGGTACAGGTGACCTTATTGGGGTTGCACACACACAGCTAGGCACACCTTGCTGCTCCTGCCTCCCTCCACTGGGGGATGTAAGCACACATGCTGCTGCCTTAGACCTCGGTAGAGATGGATGACCATGTGCTCTGCTGTACCTGCTGCTGATATGCTTGCCATCCAACCAACAGTGGCAACTACAGCATTCCAACAGACACACAGGGCCGAGATGAAGTTTTATCTACAACATACCACAGCCACTGTGACCACCACCCCCATCCTCACACACTGTTGACATGGCATCATGGTGGCAATGGGGATGACGCCACTCCTTTTTGACTGAGGCTGCCACTGTCACTGTGGAGTTATACCAGACATCACAAATATATACCCTAGTCAGCCACCTAGTCAGCCTAGTGGGCCAGCCAGCCCCACTGCATCACCCACGTGAACCTCCTTTGCCAATTTTGCAATAACAGCATTGTGCCCTTTCTTAACAGGGCACCATGCTTCTTCTGCCAATGGAGCACTACTATCACATATTTGGGCACTTTGGTGGGTGAAGCACATTGCATACATTTAAATAGGCTCTCTTTCCTCAGAAGGTTTCAGTTGGTGGTAGGGTTCCCAGCACTGGGGGCTCTAAAACACAGTACCACAACCCGGCATTACAGTAACACACTCTATCCCTGCTCATTCCCCACCCCATTAACGCTGACTCTCCACTTCCTTTCACCTTAGTGTTAAGTGCCCCGCTTCCAAACGTTAAACTAGCATTATTGGCACTTCCTGTAGTGTTAACTGCTCATGGGCGCCAATAACATGTGTTAACGGCACACGTGTTCCCTTACCTCCCTTTAGGAAACATACCTCTTACTTATATGTGTCTAATTAAGTTATTATTAAACTCACCATTGTTAGTTGAGTAATAGATGTGACAAATAAATAAATACATCAACTAATGCTCAAAATTCAATTTTACAGTCATATTATGCATCCAACCCCCTGCCATTTCCACATTGCTAAGAGGTGACACCATGGATAATGGCACATGGGAGCACTTAACACTGCCCATAATGCCTACACTAACCATGATGTACTGTATCATCAGTGCCCACATTCTGTCCCCATCCCACCCTGTCTCCACCGAATCACACTCTACCCAGTTAATGTAGGATTTTAGCAGAGGGCCCACAGTAATGTTTAACATGGTGTGCTTATCACACATTAGACTCCACACTAAGGGTTAGCATAGTTTAGTAAACATGCCCCATTGACTGTTGCCATTGTATCACGTTACATAATTGCTATGGTGTCTATTTACCAAAGTGTAGTACAAGCAGTGATGTACCAAGAGCGAGGTGGTGGGTACGGCCTCCACTGGTTGCTGTCCAGGAGAGGGGCACACCTTTTGAAGACAGCGTATCAAACTTACGTTAAAGATGGGTGGCTTGCTGCGCTGCCTACAATCCAGCCTTGCATGGCTCTTTTCTCCTGAAATAATGTACTGCATGGGGGTAGTGCCTACTTCAGGTACCAAAGAGGCTGAAGATGCCACTGAGTACGAGTTTGAGTTATTTTGAGTTAATGGGCAAATTTACAGTAACTTATGATAACTGCAAAAACATTGCATTCACTGTTAGAGAGGTTTACAGCATTTTGACATTTCGGATAACACAGAGAACATTTCTTTACCATCCATTAAGTGAATAGTAAATAATGCCATGCAGTTAACAATACTTTTTGTGGTGTATTAACGGCTATTAGCTGCCATGTCAATAGTTAACATGCAATAACCACCCTTGACTAAAAGTGTGATATTTGCAGCACCTCACCCTACCAGTAGCAGAGTGGGTGGAGGACCTCCACACAGCTTTGCAGGAACATTTGCAGTAACTGAAAAGCACTTTCCCCATCCATTGCATGTTCTTTTCTCTGTTGGCTATTCAATTCTAAAATTAATGGGGGGGGGGGGGCATATTAACTGTTCATGCTGTTGGTGCACAGTAATTCCTGAATTAAATAGCCAATGTGATTTAATAAATAGGCCCTCTGAAATATATTTTTTTCCAAATAATCTTACTCTATAATGTTTGAGTTAAGAGAAATTGAGATATTGTTAACTTAATCCAGTTAGTGAGATACTGATGCAGTTTAACTCTGAAAATCCAAGTTCTTAAATTCTATGGGACCCAACTTGACCATTTTTGCTCATTCATTCAGTGTTTGCAAATTTTGTTAAACATTTTGGGAGATTGATAACCAGAATTATAGAGATGGCAGAACATGTAGTTCTACGATAGAAGGTCCATGGGCTGAATTATTATGAATAATCAGTTTGGCAATATGCAGAGATTTGCTATGTCTATCAAGAGAATTAAACTTGCCTCTATTGTATGGATGACTTTGAGCCAGAGTCATAAATCTGTTATTGTTAAGTATGCTGGGGGGATTGATACTGGCACTTAGTAGATTTTTCCATGATTAGCATATTTTCCCTTATAAGCATAAGGTGATATTGGATTGCAGCAATGCCTTTTAGTGCAATGAGGTGAAACAAGAAAATGTGTCCGTAAGCTCCCCTTCCTTTCAACTGTAATTTAGCATAGAGCTTATATGTAGGCCTAAGCTTTTGAAAAAAAAAAAGATTACATTTCAAAAGTGTCCTGCAGGGCTACAGATAATGACAAAGAAATCTTCTCAATGTCTCTTTAAAATGTGCTTGAGATTTTTAATGCTGAAACCTATTAGAACAGAGTATGGCTAATTAACCCTTCCAAGCTCAGGTAGCAGTGGTGTTTGGTATAGCTGGCTATCCTCCTCCTACTTACCATGAACTGAGCTGTGAAACTCAAACCTTCATCATTTTGAGCTGTTTTTGAACACCTGAGAAGTAACCACTAGGAAAGTGCACAAGTCAGACATTTTCAGTTCCCTTTTGGTTAATTTCATCATCAAACGTCACAAGCTCCAATATCACATTAACATCATCAAAAGTCACAAGCTCCAATATCACATTTACGCTGACAACATCATGGTGTATGCCCCAGTCAACCTACTAGCACTCAACATCACAACTATAACCAGATGCCTTGAAGATATGAACACCTGGTTCTCAGCCAATAATATGACGGTCAACTACGATAAAACTGAGGCAATGTTCGTCACCAGGAACACTACCTTCACTCCACCACAAACCATCAGCATTTTAGATAAGCTTATAGTAGTTAAAGATGAGGTTAAATATCTGGGCATCACAATGGACAGAGCACTAAACCTAAAATCCCACATCACAAAAACCGCAAACAAGGCCTATCAACGCTTAAGGATAAGAAAACTCAAGCCATTACTCAGCCAGGATCACTTCCGCACAGTATGCCAAGCACTCATTACACCTCTGCTTGACTACGGAAACTCGTTATACCAAGGCCTCCCTAAACAAACCCTACACCCACTCCAAATGGTGCAAAACACTGCAGAACGCATCATTACAGACACTCCAAGAACTGAACACATCACCCCATTCTTACAGCAACTACACTGGCTACCCATGATGGCCAGAGCAAAATTCTAAATAATCCTAATCATATTTAAAATCATCCACCAGCTCTCATCAGAGGCACTCCAATACATCATAATGAAGGATACCTGCAACAGACCGAGAAGAACCAATAAAGACAACATGATCGGCACACCTGCAGGATTCCACAAGACTAAACAAACAATTTCAAAAAGAGCTCCCTCCTTACTAGTGCCCGCACTCTGGAACTCCCTTCCAACAAGCCTGAGAGCATTAAATGACCTAATAGACTTCCAAAAGGACCTCAAAACTTATCTCTTTATTGAAACTTATCAGCAGACAGAAAACAGTCCCCACCCAAACAGATAATGCATCTACTACCGATAATTCGATTCTCACTCATCCCAAATAGGCATACAAGGTAATGACATAACACCAACTCAATACCCACTCACCCCAAACAAACATAATATAACATTGTTAATTACCTCGTACTGTCTAAATGTTACCCTTATGATAAATGTAACCCTCCAATTGTACTGTCTAGATGTTGTTAAATTCCCCTATGTTAAATGTAACCCTCCAATTGTGATGTGACCACTTTGATTGTAGGATAAGGTGGTATACAAATCTGTTTAAATAAATAAATAAATACATTTCCTGATTTTCAGATTTTTTTTTTGTTAGGTTCACACATTTCTCAGAATAGCATATTTATTTATTTGCTTCTCTTATATACCACAGGTCTTAGACATCCTCTGTGGTTTCTAAATAAATATAAGAACTATTACATTAAACATAAAATCACAAACATGTCAGACATTAAAACTAGATTCAAATATTACATAAAGCTATTCATTCTATGGCTAAAATCATAATAAGACCTTCCCAATTTATTCAGCATGGCCACCTCTTCTTAGGAAAATACTTGTCTAAAATAAAGCCTTTTAGTTTCTTTTGGAAGCCTAAGGGGCATGTATACTAAAGTGCAATAATCGATTTTGCACTTACTGTGCAACTTATGTAAAAATGCCCTGTGGTAACTGAAAAACCTGTGTGGTATCTGCACAGGGAATGGCAAGCATCTTCCCTGCTGATAGTACACAGGAAGGTGATTATCGCACAGGTCTATGTTCCCTGCATCGGCAGGTAGCACGGGTACTCCTGAGCTGCTTGCCAATACAGGGAATGCGAGCTAAAGGGAGGGATCAAGGGAGGACATAGTAAGTAATTGCTCTGTCCTTCCCAATGGACAATGGCAGCTGTACCCCTCCCCCCTGGTCCCCGTAGGGCCCCACTCCAATGGCATAAAGGTTCCAGTGCCACAGATCTTCTGATCCATGGCACCAACACCAGGTAAGGCACCCTCCCCCCCCCCCTTACTGATGCTGCCTGGGGTGGGGGGTCTTCAGTACCCTCTAAGACAACAAAGATCCCAGCCAGATAGTCAGGACCTCCCAGACCCCCCCCCCCACCCCCTTATCTTACATTTCCCTGGTAGTCTAGGAGAGAATGGGCACGTGTCAGTCCCATGTAAAATCAACACATCTTCTCCTTTCACCATGGTTATGCGTTTTCTATCTAAGATGGAATACAGGAGTCCATGGGGATGGAATGCAGGTGCAGTGGTAGGAGCCATTTTACAAAGATACGTGCAGAGAAAATCAACATTAGAAACCCAGCAATCTATAGGCACAAGTGCCAGCATTTTACAATTAGGCACATGCAAATGTCAGTACATACACATGTATCTTTGCCATTTTGCAATGTCTAGACCTGTAGATGCTGCTAATTGGATAGAGACCTCTATGTTTACCTCTTTGCAATTAAGAGAGGGAAGTTAACACTGGGAATGAAGAGGGGTATCTCCTTAATCCTTCCTATTAATGTTGGGGAGCAGGTGTAAACCTTGACAAAGATGATGTTAGACTTATATGTGCATCTCCTATATGAAATAGGGCATACATGTATAGATTTTGGTGTCGCCCAGACCACACGCCTCAATACCCCCTATGCAATTAAGACATGGATATCCATGTATAAAATGGGACCTTTCTAAAATGGCCATTTACATGTGCATTTACACATGCAAATTGCAAATAAGGTTTCTAAAATAACCCCTGTGGAGGCACATTTCAAATAGGATGTCCAAGTGCAATCTGGGATGTCAAAGCCAAAATGTCTGAAAGAAAGGCAGGAACATTCCAGTTCAGGCACAATTCCAGAAACATGGACGTGCCCAATATGCATGTTTATCGAATGTCTATATAGACATCCCCAGGAGAGCTTTTCAAAAACAAGTTGTCTAATAGCATAATGATTAGCGTACTGGCGTAGGAGCTGTGTGGGACTTTGTAGTCTATAACTAGTTACTTAATTCTAAATTTTTCTGGTGTTTTAAGGTAAAAACAAACACTTTTCTGATACCTATTTGTGCCTGGAGCAGGAATAAAAATGCACATGCCTGCAGACGGCTCTGCTTCTTCTGGGATTGAATGGGGACGTGTAAGTACATTGCCCCTCCCCAGAAATTCCTCTACCACACACTCTTGCTTCCTTGACGGTCCCTGTACTGGAGATGTGTCCATGATTTCAACCTCCACATGCATGTCTGCAGATGTCCAGACCACAACTAAACGTTTTAGAATGACCCTCATAGAGGCCAGTTTCATTTGGGGCATGTCCGGCCCGTCCGGACATCCAGAATCTAGACAGGCTGGATTTGCACCTGATTCTGCGCCTGCGGAAGGTAGATATTCCCACAGGACCAGAATCAGGTGCAACAGGCCTGGATGGGCAGGACGTGCCTCAATTCAGGCCCTCTGCATGTTCACTGCCCTCCCCGTCTAAACCTCCTAGGCATCCTATCATCATGGCACTGGGACACCATGCAGGAGCTCCATGCAGGAGCCTCTTCTGCACGGAGTGGTGGGTACACCCCTAAACAAAGGCATGGGGAGGGGTGACCTGCACAGAGTGGCAGGTGCACCTACTTTTGTCACCTTCCTGGGCAGACTGGATGGACCATGCTGGTCTTTATCTGCCATCATATAGCATGTTACTATGTTACCATGATTGCCTGCAAGCTTTTCACTTTTCCTTTTCCCCACCGCCCAACTCCTGTTTGGGCCTGCCAGGGCCAGGATAGGGCAGCGGGGATCCTGATGGCCTGCCTACCTCACCGGTGGTAGTCCTGCCAAGCTTGGCCCTGTTCGCCCAGGATCAGGGTCTCACCTCTGCCCTTCCCACTCTCTTCCTCTGGCCCTCCCCCTCCAGAGTTCCCCGCATATCTCCTCCATACATGCGGTGAGCTTTGAATCTGGCACTGGGGCCAAGCGTTTAGCGGGGATGTCCAAACCTGACACACATCCCTGCTAAACACTGCTCAGAATGACCCCCATAGTCTAGCACCTACTAAGAAATATAACACAGCATTCTGTTCTCTTTGCAAAGGCTTCACATATGTCACCGAAAGACCAAATAAAATTTTACTACATTACATTTCTAAAATCTATCACATTCACATAATGTTTTAGATTTCTTATCAGTCTACAATTTATAAAAAAATATTTTACCACCTCCCTAATATAGAATGAAAAGACAAGTGAGAATCTACTACAATTCTCAAAAAGTGAGTCTGGTGGACAGTGAGAACTTTATGATCTCTAATATCTACCACAGAAGGAACTTGAACATCCGAGCTGTGATGAGTCAATAACACTTCAGTCTTTTCAAAATTCAATTGCAAATCATAGGAGTGATACTAAAGCGTAGCCTTCAAAATACAATTCTCCTTGTATAGCAGTATCAATCTTTCCAGACACAGTAAGATACAACATAATAGCATCTGCATACAGATAATATTTCACTTTCAATGAGCACAGTAAATCACAAAAAGGATGAATACAAATATTAAATAAAATCTCTGACAGGTGTCCCCCGCAGCCCCCTCTAGTGGCGGCGTAGTGGTTCCACAGGGGCTGGGGAGCGCATAAGAATTAAAAGGTTCAGGGTTGATCTGTTGTGAGGGTCAATGGGATAGCAGGTCACATTGTCAGCCTCAGGGTCAACAACCTAAAAAAGTAACTCTTGCCAAGTGTAGGGTACAAAAAGGCTTTTATTTCCCCTTTTCGCATGAAGAAGTTCAAAATATGAGGTAATGAGTAACAGAACATAAATTCAGTTGCATCAAAACGTGAGTCAGCAAAACACTCAAAATAACATGGTTCCTTCACCAACTTAAAGCATAAACTTTCCAGTACAGTTTGCACACTTTAGATTTGTTTGCCTTTTACTCAAAGATATCTTCTTGTGCAAAAGTCACATTCCATTGGTTCTATATCTTCAGTGCTCTCAGATTCCCCTGGCAGCCATTCCATGTCTATGGGATCTGAAACTGAGGTCTCTGAGATCTCTTGGATATTAAAACCTGGTTTCCTAAAAGCATGCCATACTGTATCCCAGTGCTGGCTTGGGAGTTTGGGGCGTCGGCTTTTAGGTCTAGTATATCTCCCTGGGCTTGCTGTCGTTTCAGGACTAAAAGTTTGCTCCTTCCATTCTCTGGCAACATTAAACTTTTTCCTGTAAAACTTATCAGTTATATCTGGTTTAAAACAGTCCTTATTGTCCAGATAAAAACTAGCCCTTTGTTCCTCTCTAGGCTTCTTGAAAAAGGCTTGAGGCCTAGTCTGAGAGTTTTGTGCTCCAGGTATATCCTTTCTCTCAAGGCTATGAACTTTTCCTTTATCTTTCAAGTTACTTTTGTAAAAGCTTTTAAAAGTACCTTTTTTCTCTTGAAGGTTTCTTCTCCAACCGGAGGGATAAGCACTTCCTTCCTTGGCTGCAGTCCGTGATACTGCCCCTTGAAGTTGTGTATGGCCTTTCTCTAGGCCTGCTCTCCCAGTAGCTTCCTTTCCTTTAGCTCTGCTGGGTTTGTCAGTGACCTCACCTCGGTCTCTGAGTCTGGCCTCTGGAGCTTCCCTTGGCACTGCCTCCTGTTCTCCACATGAAGGTCTCTGCCAAGCTCCTTGCCTCCTCCTGTGCTTCTCCTCTGGGTTCTTCCCTTCGGGGTTTCTCTGTTGCCTTTCTGGCTCTCTTGACTCTCTCTCTCTTGGCTCTCCCGGCTCTCTCTCTCTTGGCTCTTCCTCTTGCAGTGCTCTGTTCCTACTTAAATCCAGAGCAGCTGCTTCTGAGTCCTGCCCATAGAGGTGTGGTTCTTCCACTTTCAGGTTTGTTCTCCTGCTCCCTCTATGTGTCCCTTCTCGTAATTGCAGGCAAATCCTGTTTTTTTCAAGATTTAAAAGTTTCCTTTCTTGCATCAGAGGGCTTGCGGTATCACATATCCCCCTTCTCAAAATATTACGGGCTGGGGGAAGCTCTTCACCGCAGCACGTAATCCGAGACATGGTGTCTGCGTTACAATGTAGCTTCCCAGCTCTATGCTCAACACGAAAGTCATAAGGTTGTAAAGCCATATACCACCGGGTTAACCTGGCATTTTCGTTCCTCATTGTATGCAGCCATTTCAGGGGGGCATGGTCTGTAATGAGGACAAACTTCCTCCCGGTAAGGTAAAATTTTAATGCCTCAATGGCCCACTTGATAGCGAGGCATTCGCGTTCAATGGTGGCATATTTTCTTTCCGCTAATGAGAGCTTTCTGCTAAGGAACAGAATGGGATGTTCTGCTCCTTCTTGTACCTGGGATAAAACGGCACCCAGCCCGGTTTCTGAGGCATCAGTTTGAAGTAGGAACGTTTGCTGGAAATCTACCCCGCGTAGAACGGGGGCCTGGCACAACTTCCCTTTCAATCTTTGGAAAGAAGCTTCTGCTTCGGGCGTCCATCGTACTATATTCGGGGCATTTTTTCTAAGCATCTCTGTAAAGATGTTGCTCTCCTCGGCAAAATGCGGTATGAACCGACGATAATACCCTATGAGTCCGAGGAAGCTTCTCAGCTGCTTCTTATTCTGAGGAACCGGGAAGTTCCTGACACATTCAACTTTATCCAATAGTGGCCGTACGGTTCCCCGACCTACTAGATGACCCAGGTACTTGACCTCCTCCGCTGCGAACGTGCATTTCTTAGGATTAAGAGTGAGGCCCGCTCTCCTCATAGCCTCTAATATGGTGCCTATCTGCTGGAGGTGTTCTGTCCACGTGGCGCTGTGGATCACCACATCATCCATATATGCGGTCGCAAAATTCTGATACGGTCGAAGAATCACATCCATTAGGCGTTGGCATGTGGCGGCTGCCCCATGCAAGCCAAAAGGCATTCTCCTAAACTGGTAGAGCCCCAAGGGTGTACTAAAGGCAGTTTTCGGCTTGGCATCTCGCGTTAAAGGGACCTGCCAATATCCTTTGGTCATGTCCAATGTCGTCAGGTATTTTGCTTGCCCGAGCCGATCTAATAGCTCCTCTATACGCGGCATCGGGTACGCGTCGAAAGTTGAAATCGCGTTGACTTGCCGAAAGTCTATGCAAAAACGCATAGATCCATCTGGCTTTGGTACTAACACCACCGGGCTGCACCAGGGACTGTGTGACTCTTCTATTATCTCCATCTGTAACATTTCTTGCACCTGATTAATGACCTCCTGCTTTTTCGCCTCCGGCAGTCGGTATGGACGCTGCCGGATAATTTTACCGGGAGGAGTCTGGATCTCGTGCGCCACCAACGAGGTCTCTCCAGGCATTGGCGTTAAGACATCTTTGTATTTATTTAACAATCGGGTCAAATCTTCCTTTTGTTTTATCGAGAGTTCTTCTCCTAGCTTTGGGGTAGAGTCTTCTTTACAATCCTCCAGACGAGGGCCCAATTCTTCCTCGGGTGGATCAGCGCCTATGGCCATTAAATTTTCTACTTCTGCTCTCCCCGTCAAACCAAAACCTCCCACTCCTCGGCTTGTGGGATTTAACATCGGGACTTCCTCCAGATCAGGAAATCCTACCCGCTCACAAATGAGCTGTGCCACTCTGTCGCCGACTTGAACCTCGTAGTCCTTCTCTGAACAATTGCATAAGAGGACCTTTAGGACACCCCTATAATCAGGGTCCACGACTCCTGCAGCTACATCAATGTTGTGTTTGGCGGCCAGTCCGGACCTCGGGGCTATTCTTCCATAACATCCAGGTGGCAGTTCAATTTGTAAGTCCGTGGTCACTAATGTTCTCCCTCGCTTCGGTATGACCATATCCACGGCGCTATGGAGGTCATAGCCTGCCGCTTGTGCTGATGCTCTTTGAGGTGTCCGCGCTCTTGCGGATGTCTTGCAGTAGCGAAGCACAAACTTTTTGAGCGGCTGTGACCGATCCTTTACAACGGTCTTTGGGGGTTTCTCCCACAGCGGGCTAGGGATCGTGATATCCGTCGCAGCAGCCAGGCTGCTCCGCTGTACTGTGGAGTTTTTAATAAAGTTGAGTGGCCTGCCAGTGGAATCTGGTTTATCTTGAGGTAAACATTCTTTCTTCAAAGTTTTTCTAAATTGAGGCCAATCTCGGCCCAGGACTAAATCCTGCGGTAATCTTGGCACCACTGCCATTGGCATCTCTTTCACAATACCCATCCCCTTTATCCACAACTTATAAATGGGGTAGCGGGTAGCTGCTCCATGTACACACTTAATCTTGACATACCCCTCGGGTGATTCTGGGACCGACAGTCCATGATCCTGGATGGTCGACCATAACCTTTTTGAAAGCATAGTCTGGTCGGCTCCAGAATCTAACAATGCTCGTACACTTATGCCATGTATTTTTACATTGACAAGAAACCCATCATGCACTATTCTCGGTGACTCTCCTACCAAGGCTGTTCTCGCATGACATTCATACTGTACATGTCCTTTTTTTCAACACGCAAAACATTTTTTTGTATTCACTTTCTCCAGGGGTTTATAACTCTGCCACCTACCAGCTGGAGGACGTGAGGGACTTCCCCTACCTTGTGCCTCCAATCCCATGGCACTTCGTGGACTTACACTAGGCTGTGTCACCTTTTCAGCCTCTAAGTATCTTTCAGTAAGCACAATAGCTTCAGTGGTATTGCTACAATTTTGGAGCATCAGAAAATTCTGCACCCTGTTAGGTAGTGCATTCATATATTGCTCTAAAATTATCGCATCCATGAGCGTATTTATACTTCTCCTTTCAGGTTGTAGCCACTTGTAAGCAAGACTACGCAACCTGTGGCCTAATGCCTTAGGTGTCTCATCTACCTTAAGCATAGCAGCTCTGAACATTTTATTGTACGCCACCAGCGTAAGACCAACACGATCTCTAATTGCGTTTACTACATCCTGATATGAATTTGCGAGCTCTGGGGGCATGGACCTGTAGGCCGCCAGCGCTTCACCTGTAAGTGATGCCGCTAGGCGTATGGCCCACTGCTCCTCAGGCCACTTAGCCGAATTCGCAATCCTAGCGAAAGTGTCTAGAAAGTCATCAATATCGTCACTTGGACTGAGCTTCCCTATCATTAAGTCCGAACAAGACCAATGTCCAAGTTCAGGGTTTACCCGTCCGACGAGTGATGTTCCTTCTTTCCTGCTTTGAGCCAGCTCCTCTCGCTGTTGCGCCAGCCATGCGCTCATTGTTTCTATGACAGGCGTCTGCTGCTCCTGCATCGCCTTTAGCGCCTGCTCCTGGCTCTGTTGCGCCAGCTCAGCCTGTTTGGTGAATTGGTGTGCCATCCAGGCACACAGCTCCTTGGGCTCCATTGTACCTGTAAAAACAGAAAGAAAAAAAAACCCAAGTGCGGTTCTTCACAAAATATATTTTCCAGACCCTCTATATTTTTTCTTTCAACTTCCCCAGGTGTCCAACACTAGGTAGGGTTATCTACGCCTTACCTTGCTTTAGTGTTGCATCAGCTTTTGGGGAATGTAGTGCGGTCGTCCAGGGGTTGCTCCACCGCTCCTGGATTCGCCAGATGATCTTTCACCTTTAGGATTTTCCTCCTTTTTTTTTTTTTTTTTTCTTTTTCCACTCCGGTCCGGATTCCTAGGACTCCACTCCTGGTTTTTAACTCCGGTCCACTTTCTAGCAACTGCTCCGGTCTCCTGGTTTTCCTCTTCCGATCCGGATTCTAATACAGGTCAGTCCGGGTTTTACTTGCAGTTTTTTTTTTTTTTTCAAAAAGAAAAGAGCTTCTATTTCTCTTTTGAGTAGTTGCCCACGTTGCTCTGTACACTCAAGAGTACCCCAAAAATCCGTGAAACTACGCCACTTATGTCCCCCGCAGCCCCCTCTAGTGGCGGCGTAGTGGTTCCACAGGGGCTGGGGAGCGCATAAGAATTAAAAGGTTCAGGGTTGATCTGTTGTGAGGGTCAATGGGATAGCAGGTCACATTGTCAGCCTCAGGGTCAACAACCTAAAAAAGTAACTCTTGCCAAGTGTAGGGTACAAAAAGGCTTTTATTTCCCCTTTTCGCATGAAGAAGTTCAAAATATGAGGTAATGAGTAACAGAACATAAATTCAGTTGCATCAAAACGTGAGTCAGCAAAACACTCAAAATAACATGGTTCCTTCACCAACTTAAAGCATAAACTTTCCAGTACAGTTTGCACACTTTAGATTTGTTTGCCTTTTACTCAAAGATATCTTCTTGTGCAAAAGTCACATTCCATTGGTTCTATATCTTCAGTGCTCTCAGATTCCCCTGGCAGCCATTCCATGTCTATGGGATCTGAAACTGAGGTCTCTGAGATCTCTTGGATATTAAAACCTGGTTTCCTAAAAGCATGCCATACTGTATCCCAGTGCTGGCTTGGGAGTTTGGGGCGTCGGCTTTTAGGTCTAGTATATCTCCCTGGGCTTGCTGTCGTTTCAGGACTAAAAGTTTGCTCCTTCCATTCTCTGGCAACATTAAACTTTTTCCTGTAAAACTTATCAGTTATATCTGGTTTAAAACAGTCCTTATTGTCCAGATAAAAACTAGCCCTTTGTTCCTCTCTAGGCTTCTTGAAAAAGGCTTGAGGCCTAGTCTGAGAGTTTTGTGCTCCAGGTATATCCTTTCTCTCAAGGCTATGAACTTTTCCTTTATCTTTCAAGTTACTTTTGTAAAAGCTTTTAAAAGTACCTTTTTTCTCTTGAAGGTTTCTTCTCCAACCGGAGGGATAAGCACTTCCTTCCTTGGCTGCAGTCCGTGATACTGCCCCTTGAAGTTGTGTATGGCCTTTCTCTAGGCCTGCTCTCCCAGTAGCTTCCTTTCCTTTAGCTCTGCTGGGTTTGTCAGTGACCTCACCTCGGTCTCTGAGTCTGGCCTCTGGAGCTTCCCTTGGCACTGCCTCCTGTTCTCCACATGAAGGTCTCTGCCAAGCTCCTTGCCTCCTCCTGTGCTTCTCCTCTGGGTTCTTCCCTTCGGGGTTTCTCTGTTGCCTTTCTGGCTCTCTTGACTCTCTCTCTCTTGGCTCTCCCGGCTCTCTCTCTCTTGGCTCTTCCTCTTGCAGTGCTCTGTTCCTACTTAAATCCAGAGCAGCTGCTTCTGAGTCCTGCCCATAGAGGTGTGGTTCTTCCACTTTCAGGTTTGTTCTCCTGCTCCCTCTATGTGTCCCTTCTCGTAATTGCAGGCAAATCCTGTTTTTTTCAAGATTTAAAAGTTTCCTTTCTTGCATCAGAGGGCTTGCGGTATCACACAGGGCAAAGCAATCCACGACTTAAACTATTCGGAGACATTAGCACTTACATAAACCCTTTGCTCTCTTTCTCAAAAAAGGAACCAAAGCCAGTACAGGACTAAACCTCTTATCCTCAATACAAATAGGTGCCCCAAAAGCATTGAATGAATCATTGAGTCAAATGCTCCTGAGAAGTCTAAACATGACACTACTACTAATTAGCCAAAGCTAAGAACCTCAAGTCAACGGTCAATTACCGAGACTAATAAAGTCTCGGTACTTTGCCTGGTCCAAACACCAAATGGAAATTGATCAAGAATCGAACACTGTATTTGCAGCAGGCCAAAACCACATTCTCAATAAGCTTCACTAAATACTGCAGGCTAGAAATTAGATGAAAATTAGACAAGATGGTAGACTCAAGACTAGACTTCTTAAGTTACAACTGCACCTCAGATTGCTTCAACAATGGTGGCAAACAATGCAGTGATAAAGAGCCATTGATCGGCTCCACCAGCTCTTCTAGCATAACATTTTTCCAAACTTTAAAAAGACATGGTGAAATTGTATCAAGCCTAGAGGCAGCACTAGAAAAGCGACCTAACAAGTGTTCAATATACTCAGTAGAAATAACTATAAACTCATTCCAAACTGGGCTAACTCGTGTAGAATCATCAATAAACTCAACGTCATTTAAGATGGAATCCCCAGGACGTAGAAATGTCAATTACAAACACTGGACAAATCCATCAGGTAAGGGTTTTCAGAGCAATATACTCAAACAAAATACAAAAAATTGCCCTAAATATTGCAAATACTGATCTACAAAATCCTAATGTGTTACTGTGTGATCAGAAATATGATCAAAATACATAAAAAAAAAAATTTTTAATTCTTACTATTTGAAAAATTGTTTTGTATATATATACTTGGATACAGGTCTCAGAATGAATGGGGGAGGATAGCTACAGGCTATAACAGCTGAAAAGCCTGAGAAATTCCTAACCCCTTCCTTACATCAAGGACCTTTGGAATCCAATTTTTTCTTTTTACCTAAAATATCTTTGTTTAACTTTGAGCTGTCAGCAACAGATTTAACAAAATTATGAGCTCTGCGAACTCTCTTCAATTAATGACTACTGACTAAGTATCCGTCGTCTTTACTAAGGTCTTTTCAAGAGAGAGACTGGTAGTTGTAAAAAGTAAGTCCAGGTTGATGACATCCCTTTTAAAGGTGGGAAAATAGCCAAACCAGTTCCACAACTTCCTGAATCTTTTCCGTCATTAAATAGCTATGACATATCAGGACCAAAACTATTGGCTTTCAAAAATTCCAAAACGACTTATCTGTATGTAGAATGAAAGAGCAGCCAAGTCTCTCTGTTCCCGACGCAAACTTCCAGCGCTATCGCGTTTCACCGCTCTCGCGGTTATCATCGGGGGAGATGGAATTCTCACGGCGTGTCTTACAAGTTTATGAAAATCTTTCAATAAACAACTTAGGAAAGAAAGAATATATGAATCAGTAATGAAATGCTAAAATATTACAGATATAGCAGAGGCAAACACCTATGTGTTGATTTCTAATGCATTGCGAACTTATTCATAAAATCAGACAGACAAGCCTCTAGATTTTACCTTGTAACATTGTATCAAGGGCCAAAAAGACGCCGCGCATGCGTACTAACAGTATGTCCATTGTCTATTTATAGACGATTCAAAATAGACCGGAAGCAGCCTGTCACCCGATTACAAAATTAGTAAATGGAAAAATTAAAAAATGAAAAAACTCAAAAAATGTAGCTATTATAGACATACTGACCAGTCTATCTGAGAGTTGAGGCCCCCTGGACTCACTGTTTGTAAACGGTAAATCCCTGGTTTTGCCCATTAGCCCTTTAGAGGTCTGATCAATACAAAAACAGCGGAGCTGATCAAACCGGTGACTCAGAGCCAAGCAATGAGCCACGATCGGTGCTTCTAATTTTTGGCAATGAAGACGGCTCCGATGTTCACCCATGCGGGTTTTAAATGCTTGTATGGTTTTGCCAATATACAGAAGTTGACAAGGGCACTGGATGGCATATACTACAAACGTAGAAGTGCAATCTGTCTGGGAATGTATTTGATAGGTAACACCGTGATAGCTAAAATGTGTCAGCTCCAACGTAATACTACAGATAGCACAATTGTTACATTTAGCATGGCCAGCTTGAATGATCTCTGTTCTGAAGGGTCCAAGTTGAGGAAGAGGACGCAGCTCTGTAGGGCTAGTAGTTCCTTGAGATTCCTGTTGCGTTGCCAAACGCAACGAATAGATTTATCCTCTAAGCCAGGCAAATGGCTAAGGATATTGCTATGTCGGTTTAGAATCTTTTTAAGCTTCATGCTTAATGGGGAAAATTTTGAGACAAAATTGACATGTTCGTCCCTAATTTCTTGTGAACTTTTCGCTTGCAACAACAGGGTACGGTTATTAAAACAAGCACGAGTATAAGCTTGTTGCACCACCTCTCTAGGATATCCTCGATCATAAAAATCTTTTCGTAGTTGTTTTGAATGGGACCGGAAATCTCGTAAATCTGAACAGTTATGGCGAAACCGTAAAAATTGCGAGAATGGTAAACTGTTTTTAAGTGGAATAGGGTGTGCACTATTATAATGCAATAGTGCATTTTTAGCCACTTTCTTCTTGAATACCGTTGTTTCCCAAGAGGATTGCCCTCTATGAATTTCCAAATCAAGATATGTGATTCTATCAAAATCTCGAGTACTAGTAAATCGTAAGTTAGGATCACACTGATTTAACTACTGCAAAAATAAATTAAATTGAGCTTCAGAGGCTGTCCAGATCATGAAGACATCATCTATATAGCGGCCCCAGAATGGAATATGGCTCCAGAATTCAGAAGGGTATAACCATGTCTTCTCAAAATCAGCCATAAAAAGGTTGGCAACTGACGGAGCTACAGTGGCCCCCATCGCCACACCGGCTATCTGTTGATAAAGAACCTTTTCAAAATGAAAAAAATTTTGAAATAAGACCAACTGAGCAAGACGCTCCAAAAATGAAAGTTGTTTGGCTGACAGATCTTTCCTGTCAACCAAAGCGGTCATTGCACTGGTCAGCGCTGCTGCTTGAGGAATGCATGTGTACAGCGACACAACATCTAAAGTTATTAATAACGTGGTAGGAACCATGGCTAGCTGGTCATGTTGTGATAACTGTTGAAGAAAATGCGTCGTGTCTCGCACATAAGAGGGAATTAAACGCAACAACGGTCTTAAGTAGGAATCAAGGAAGGTAGACAACGGCTCAAGCAATGTGCCTTTGGTAGAAACAATCGGGCGACCTGGGGGCTTATGAAGCTGTTTGTGAATTTTTGGTACTAAATAAAACTTCGCAAAACTAGGATCAGACACATTTAAATAAGTGTATTCT
Organism: Ichthyophis bannanicus; assembly: GCA_033557465.1. NCBI lineage: Eukaryota > Metazoa > Chordata > Amphibia > Gymnophiona > Ichthyophiidae > Ichthyophis > Ichthyophis bannanicus. The sequence goes on along the minus strand of CM066036.1, from coordinate 166,778,370 downwards.
TTTTTTGACAACAACTTATCTTGCAAAGCTTGTGTTGTTAATTGTCGTATAGTTTCCTGCAACTCAGGGGTAGGATCATGATGCAAAATCAAATAGGTAGAGGTGTCTGACAACTGACGTTGAGCCTCTTCTAAATAATCAGTACGATCCTGGAGAACAATCGCTCCTCCCTTGTCCGCCCTTCTAATTACTACATCTATATTGGTTTGCAATGAAGCAACAGCATCTCTCTCTTCTTTCAATAAAGTATGCCGCATTAGGCGGGAATTACATTCTAATTGGCTAACATCGCGTAAGACCAAATCTCTGTATAGCAACAAAGGAGCTGGAACGGGACCTGGTGGAGTCCAAGTGGAAGTTAATGGCAACAATATTCGGCCTAAGGACTCTTCTTCTGTCACTGACTCAATAGAGGAACCAAAAGTAGATGCCTCCGAAAAGTACATTTTTAGATGGAGTTTTCGTATAAACCGTTCAAAATCCAGACGAAATTGAAACTCTTCATGTCTAATGCTGGGTATGTAAGAGAGGCCTTTATTCAAAAGACTATGTTGAGCATCAGATAAAGAAAATGAAGAAATATTCACTACTAGGGACTGGTTCGATGTTAAACTTGAGCTTTTTGACGTGGAGAAACTCTGTGCTGTCCTTTGGACTTCTCTTTTGGCTTGTCTCTTTTGTTTTTGGAATCTGACTCTCTGTTGTCTAAAAAATCATTCTTGGCACTTCTAGTGGATCCAGTAGAGTGAGAGTCTTCAGATTGAGTATCAAAATCTACTTTCCGACGGGAAGCTTTAGTTTTCCTTTTAGGATTCATCCACGGGTATACATACCCAGTGGTATGATCTGCTTGATCCCGTGCTAATTTCTCCAATTTTAATTTTTTAGTTTCATCTCGTATCTTATCCACTTGTGTCTTTCGTTCAGTCGTATGTCTTAAAAAATTCTCTGAAGAGGTCGAAGTTTTTAATTTGTCTAAGGACGTACGTACTTCTAATTGTAGATCATCTAATAATGGTTTTATGGCCTCGACTAACAGAACCATAAGATCCCGTGAACATTTTGTGAGTATTTGATTCCATTTTGTTACAAACATGGTGTCAGTCTGGAACATTTTAGGTTCTTTGTAAATGCGCAAACCACGTGGCACATGTTGGCGACGTAGGTATTCAATGAAAGAAAAACGATGTAGTTCTAACTTGGCAATACGTTTCTCTAGCTTTAAAATTGAATCCCAGTCTGCTACTTCTTCATCCTCTGCTGATAAGTCTTGAACTATAAAAGGTGTTGGGTCCTTGCATATATTTATTTATTTATTTAATATTTCTTCTATACCGCGCTATTTTAGATCAGTGCGGTTTACATTCAACATCAACTATACAACGCAGGCAATCTGAGTTGTATTTACAATGACCGGGGAGATCAACTTGGAAATAACTGGGGAAACTATCTACTTTGTATTTACACTGGTACCTACTTTCAGGCAGGGTCTATCTATATCTTATTTACATTGGGTGTCTAAATTCTGTTTCAGGGAGTACTGTTGGGAGACCGAGCCAATTATCCTTTTTCATGCTGGGTCTGATTAGTTAGGTGCAGTGGGTGATTGTCTGAGGGGCACCATGCATGTTTACTAAGACTGGGTTCGGGGTAGTATGTAGTGAACAGGTGATGCTTTAATGCCTTCCTGAAGTGGGTTAGGTTGGTGACGATTCTAATATAAGTGGGGAGGGCATTCCATGCTCTAGGTGCGTAAATTGTAAAGGCCCTATTCGTTGTTGCTTTTGTACATTTCGTCATTGCTTTGGGGACCTCTAGGGTGTTTTGCATCGTGGGTCTTCTGTTTCTGTTGTGTGGTACGTTGTGTAACATCTTGCTGATAGCTGTGGGGGTCGGGGTGTTTAAGGCTTTGAAGGTCAGGGTTAGTACTTTGTAGAGGGTTCTTGCTTGCACAGGTAACCAGTGGAGGTTCATCAAGATTGGCGTTATATGCTCTCTCCGTGAGGCTCCTGTTAGTACTCTCGCAGCAGTGTTCATTGCAAGCTGGAGCGGTGCTAGTGTTGATTGAGGGAGACCTTGTAGAATTACATTGGCATAGTCGAAATGTGGTAGTATTAATGCTTGATAGATTGATCGGTAGTCGTTGAAGTCGAGTAGTGGTCGTAGGTGTTTTAAGGTCCTTATTTTCAGGTATACTGTTTTTACGGTGTTTTTTATGTGGGTTTTCAAGTCCAGCTGTTGGTCCAGTGTAACGCCAAGGTAGCGGATTGTGGGCTTAGTTTTCAGTTCTGTGTTGCCGATTTTTAAAGAGGGTGGAGGGGTGAAATCCTGGTTCCTTGAGATGAAAAGAACATCCGTTTTGCTGTAGTTAATTCGCAAATTTTGCGTGTTGAGCCATTCCGCTACTGCCTCGAAACATCTTGTTAGAGGGGAGAAGTCTGGTTGGTCGGTCCTGAATGGGATGTATAGCAGGATATCGTCTGCGTAGGCCAGACATTTAACCTTGAACGAGCGTACTAGGGTGCATATAGGCTGCATGTAGATGTTAAACATCAATGCAGATAGTGACGAACCCTGCGGCACACCCTGGTTTTGCAAAAATGATTCTGAGGTCGTGGAGCCAGACCTTACATGTTGCCATCTATTAGTCAAGTATGACTTGCACCAGTCTAGAGCAGTTCCTTGTATTCCTTTCTCACTGAGGCATTGTAGGAGGATCTCGTGGCTCACCGAATCAAAGGCCGCTGCGATGTCATAAGAACATAAGAACATAAGATAAGCCATACTGGGTCAGACCAAGGTCCATCAAGCCCAGTATTCTGTTTCCAACACTGGCCAAACTAGGTCATATGTACCTAGCAGTTTCCCCAAGAGACACAAGTTCCACAATGCTTGTACTGGGTCAAGCATTGATATCTTCGGTCACTTCTTAATAATGGTTTATGGACCTTTCCTCCAGGAACTTGTCCAAACCTTTTTTAAACCCAGCTACACTAACAGCCTTTACTACATCCTCCGGTAACAAATTCCAGAGTTTGATTACACGTTGAGTGAAAAAATATTTTATTTTATTGGTCTTAAATAGTTTACCCTGTAGCTTCATTGCATGTCCCCTAGTCTTTCTATATTCTGATAACGTAAACAATCGATCTACGTTTACCCGTTCCATTCCGTTCATTAATTTATAGACTTCTATCATATCTCCCCTCAGCCGTCTCTTTTCCAGTTTAAAGAGCCCTAACCTTTTTAGCCTTTCTTCATAGGAGTATCCTTCCATCCCCTTTACCATTTCGGTGGCTCTTCTCTGAACCTTTTCTAAAATCGCTATATCATTTTTAAGATACGGCGACCAGAATTGCACACAATATTCAAGGTGCGGTCTCACCATCGAACGATATAGAGGCATTATAATATCTCTTGATTTATTTTCCATTCCTTTCCTTATCATACCTAGCATTCTATTTGCTCTCTTGGCCGCCGCTGCACACTGGGCCGAGGGTTTTAACATGGTATCCACAATGACGCCTAAATCTTTTTCCTGGGTGGTGGTTCCTAATGTGGAACCTTGCATCGTGTAACCATAGTTTGGGTTGTTCTTCCCTAGGTGCATAACCTTGCACTTGTCCACATTAAATTTCATCTGCCATTTTGATGCCCAGTCTTCCAATTTATCAAGATCCTCTTGCAATTTTTCACAATCCTCTTCGGTTTTAACAACTTTAAATAGTTTTGTGTCATCTGCAAATTTGATAACCTCACTCGTTATTCCACTTTCCAGGTCATTTATGAATATGTCAAAAAGCAGTGGACCCAGCACAGATCGCTGGGGTACACCACTATTCACCTTTCTCCATTGGGAAAATTGGCCATTTAGCCCTACCCTCTGCTTTCTATCTTTTAACCAGTTCCTGATCCACAATAGTACACTGCCTCCTATCCCATGACTCTTTAGTTTTGCCAAAAGTCTCTGATAAGGGACCTTGTCAAAGGCTTTCTGAAAGTCCAGATACACAATATCAACCGACTCACCTTTGTCCACCTGTTTATTCACTCCTTCAAAAAAACATAACAGATTAGTAAGACAAGATCTTCCTTGTCTAAAGCCATGTTGGCTGTCTCCCATTAGGTTGTGACTATCTACATGCTGAGTAATTTTATTCTTTATGATGGTTTCTACCATTTTTCCCGGTACTGACGTCAGACTCACTGGTCTGTAGTTTCCCGGATCACCCCTGGAACCCTTTTTAAAAATTGGTGTTACATTGGCGATCCTCCAATCTTCAGGTATTAGAGATGATTTTAATGATAGTTCACAGATTACTGATAGCAGGTCTGCAATCTCATATTTCAGTTCTTTCAACACCCTTGGATGTATACCATCCGGCCCAGGTGATTTGCTACTCTTCAGTTTATCTAATAGTTGTAAGACATCTTCCCGATGTATCGATATTTCCTTCAATTCTTCCACCTTTAAATACCACTTCCGTCATGGGTAACATCCCTACATCTTCCTCAGTAAGGACCGAAGCAAAGAATTCATTCAGTCTCTCCGCTATCGCCTCGTCGCCTCTTAGTGCTCCTTTAACCCCTTTATCATCTAATGGACCAACTGACTCTCTCACAGGTTTTTTGCTACGAATGTACTTGAAAAGGTCTTTATTTCGCGTTTTGGCTTCCGCAGCAAGCTTCTTCTCAAATTTTCTCTTTGCCTGCTTTATCAATGCCTTGCATTTGACTTGCCAGTGCTTGTGCTGTTTCCAGGTTTCGTCGTTTGGCTCTTTTTTCCATTTCCTGAAAGTTGCTTTTTTGGCAACAACAGCCTCTCTGACCTCACCTTTAAACCATGCTGGCAGTTTTTTGGACTTCCTTCCACTTTTCTTAAAGCGTGGAATACAGCTGGTCTGGGCTTCCAAGATAGTATTTTTCAACAACACCCAAGCTTGATGTACGTCTTTAACCTTTGCAACTGCTCCTTTTAGTTTTTTCTTAACTGTTTTCCTCATTTTATCATAGTCTCCCTTTCGAAAGTTAAAAGGTAGTACTGTAGATTTCCTTACTATCCCTCCTCCACTAATTAAATCAAAGGCGATCATGCTATGATCACTATTGCCAAGTGGCCCCAACACCCTTATCTCTTGCACTAGATCTGGTGTTCCACTAAGGACTAGGTCTAATATGGCTTCCCCTCTGGTCGGTTCATGAACCAGCTGCTCCAAGAAGCAGTCATTTATTTCATCCAGGAACTTTATCTCCCTAGCATGTCCTGACGTGACACTGACCCAGTCGATACCAGGGTAATTGAAATCACCCATTATTATTACTGCACTGTAACGTTTGTTAGCTTCCTTGATTTCTTTGAGCATTTCATCATCCATTTGGTCATTCTGGCCAGGCGCTCGATAGTACACCCCCACTGCCATTGCCTTCCCCCTTTTATATGGAATTTTAATCCATACAGATTCTACAGCAGATTTTGTTTCCTGCAAAACTTTAATCCTTTCTGAGTCAATGCCCTCTCTAACATAGAGCGCAACCCCTCCACCAATTTGATCAGCTCTATCATTACGATATAGTTTGTACCCAGGTATCACAGTGTCCCACTGGTTGTCCTCCTTCCACCATGTCTCTGATATTCCAATCATATCTAACATTTCATTTAGTGCTATATATTCTAACTCTCCCATCTTATTGTTTAGACTTCTAGCATTTGCATACAAGCATTTTAGAGAATGTATTTTGTTCATGTTAATTTGGCTATTGTTAGACATGGGTAAATTGGGATCTTAAGCTCTGTCTGCTCCATACTTGAGGGCATTTGGGCTACTTTACTCTTTTGTGGAACCTCTCTGCTTTTGGTAGTATCCTTCAAGGATACATTCTTCCGAACCATCTGCTCTTGGGCGACTGTCGGCTTTCCCCTAATATCTAGTTTAAAAGCTGCTCTATCTCCTTTTTAAAGGTTAATGCCAGCAGCCTGGTTCCATCCCGGTTAAGGTGAAGCCCATCCCTTCGGAAGAGCCCCTCCTTTCCCAAGAATGTTCCCCAGTTCCTAACAAATGCAAAACCCTCATCTCTGCACCATTGTCTCATCCACGCATTGAGACTCCGGAGCTCTGTCTGCCTTTTGGGTCCTGCGCGCGGAACAGGAAGCATTTCGGAGAATGCTACCCTGGAAGTTCTGGATTTCAACTTCCTACCTAAAAGCCTAAATTTTGCCTCCAGAACCTCCCTACCACATTTTCCTATGTCATTGGTACCGACATGTACCAAGACAGCAGACTCCTCCCAGCACTATCTAAGACCTTATCTAGGTGGCGCGTGAGGTCCGCTACCTTCGCACCAGGTAGGCATGTTACCAGGCGATCCTCACGTCCACCAGCCACCCAGCTATCTACATGCCTAATGATCGAATCACCAACTATAACGGCTGTCCTAACCCTTCCCTCATGGGCACATGGCCCTGGAGAAACTTCCTCGGTGCGAGAGGGTTTTACATCACCTGGAGGACAGGTCCTAGTTATAGGATCACTTCCTGCTGCACCAGGGTGATGCTCTCCTGTCACGTGACCTCTCTCCTCCATGGCAACAGGGGTTCTGCCAGACTGAAGGTGGGACTTCAGGACTATATCCCTGTAGGTCTCGTCTATGTACCTCTCTGTCTGTCTTATGTTTTCCAAGTCTGCTACTTTAGCCTCTAGAGAACGGACTTGTTCCCTGAGAGCAAAGAGCTCCTTGCACCTAGTGCACATGTAAGACCTCTCACCAATTGGGAGAAAATCATACATGTGACACTCAATGCAAAAGACTGGAAAGCCCCCATCCCGCTGCTGGACTGCTGTCTGCATCTTAGTTTTAAGTTTGTGTCTAGATCTTTAAGTTCTTACTTTCTAGGGGTTGCTATGGGTATTTATAACAATAAAACTGTACCTAATACGTTTAATATACCTTGTTCACCTGAAACTAAATTAATCTCAGGTCCTTAGTGTATGACTGATTTGGGTAATGAGCTTCACCTGAAAGCACCTCCTGTCTTTTAAGATGTGTAAGTACCTATAAAGCTATGATTATCCCAGGGGAGGGTGGGAGTGGGGAGGGAGGGAGGGAAATAACACCTATTAAAAGAGGGCTGCTACACAGTACCCTGTCTTGTGCTGCTGAGGTAAGCTAAATTCTGATTTGATTTAAATTATAGCTCTTAGCTGCTGCTGCTAGGCTCGAACTTCTTATGAAATTTAAACTACAAGCTCTCTGCTGGATTCTAAATTTAACCAGAAAGCTCTCTTCTGTGTGTTAAATTTAAACTAACAGTACTTTGCTGTTACTTGGCCCTGAGTGTCTATTAAATTTAAACTACAAGCTCTCTGCTGGGTATGAAATATAACCAGAAAGTTCTCCTCTGGGTTTTTAAATTCAAACTTTAATTGCTGCTACTAGGCCCTAACTGATCCAACAAAAAAAACCAGTGGGTTCACAGATTAAGTAGCTTTAATACAAATAATTATTTTTAGAAAATTACCAGAAGTATATACTCACAGTTGCAGATTTCTCTCCAGAAGAAACAGCCCCCCTTTCTAGTCCTTCAAGGAAGATGAGGGCAAATCCTTGGCGAATTTTGTCGGTTCCAGATACTAAGTTGTCAAATAGGGTGGTGAGGAGGGTTTCCACCCCGTGTGCTTCTCTGAACCCATGTTGGGATGGATCCAGTGGGGCTTCAGTGTCAATATGCTGTTGAATTTGGCTCTGTACTAACTTTTCGATTACTTTGGCGAGCATGGGAATACTTGAAATTGGTCTGTATGATTCGACTTTCGTTGGGTCCAGCCTGTTATTCTTCAGCAGTGGTCTGATTGAAGTTTGTTTCAGACTCTGTGGGAATGATCCAGTTGTGAGGGATTGGTTTACTAATTCACTCAGATATTGGCTTAAGTCACATCGTAACTCCTTTATCCATAGAGCTGGGCATGGGTCATTGGGCGCGGTGGTGGGGTTGATTGTAGCGATAGTGTCTTCAATCTCTCTGCGTGATATTTTGTCAAATTTGGATAGTGGCGATGGTTGGGGCAAATTATGCTGTAGGGTGTTGTCTGCGGGGCATGAAGATGCACCAGTCTGGATCATCTTTGATTGTAGGTATTTGGAGTATGCCTGGGGCTGTGGCATATGTGATTGGTCTGCAGGAGGTTCTCTTATAAGAGACTTCACTATATTGAACAAGTCGTGAGGCTTGTTTAACGACCGCTTCAGGATGTCTGAATTATATTGCTTCCGCTTCTTCGTTAATTCATCTCGGTGTACTCTTAGGTGAGCGTTGTAAGTACTTTGTGCTCCGGTGGAGCGTGCCCGACGCCATCTTCTCTCGAGCTTTCGCAGGTACAGGAGTGATGCTCGGAGCTCTTTAGTATACCATGGTGCATGCTCTCGTTTCTTTGGTTTTTTGAGTGTGGCTGGTATGCATGCGATAGACTTGAGGCTATCGTCCCAGGTGGATACCAAAGCATCTAGGTCACGTGCTGCATTGTTGAGGAGTGGGAGGATCTTTTCTCGAATTTCTTCTTTGTCAAAGGGGCGGAAGCGCTTCAACGATGTTTCGTGGGCGGCGTTGGTCTTGTTGGAATTTCGGTTGTAGGTGTTAATAGGTATCTGAAATTTGAGCAGGCTATGGTCAGACCATGGTACAGGAGTTATGGTTGGTAGCATTGGTTGGGTGGGTTCCGTGTCTGTCTGTGGGGCAAAGATCAGGTCCAGTTTGTTTCCCCTGACATGGGTGGGTCTATCGACTAGCTGAGAGTAACCCAGCTCGTGTAATGCTTCTAGAAAAGCAGTGGCTTGAGATTCTTGCAGAGTAGGCAGGTTGAAGTCGCCTAGAATCCAGTTTTGGGAACGTGGTCTGTTTGAGTTGCAGGCGAGTCCTATTATCGTTGCGAGATCCTCTGAGGATGGTGTTGGCGCTCGGTACAGTAGGTTGATCATGCAGGTGTCGTTTGTTATAGTAAGGGAGTCCAGGTGGGCTGTGCTGGTTGCATTGCTCGTCTGGAAGCTTAGGCAAGTTTTGACAAGGATGAGTGTTCCACCTCCTCTCTGACTGGTTCTATGGCATGCGTGGACTGAAAACCCTGTGGGTAACATCTGATTGATGATTGCATTGTCGCATTCCGATAGCCAAGTCTCTGTGATCATGAGTATGTCGAGATCGTGGAGCATAACCAGATCGGTAATTATTGGCCATTTAGTGCGTATTGACCTGGCGTTGATGAGTGCACACTTCAGGACATATTGGTGTTGCTGACGGTCCAATTGTGACTTCTTGATATGTTGGAGTGGGATGTGTAATAGGTGTGAGTAAGGCGTGTCGTTGGATTCTCTTGGGGAGTGTCGGTGATTCTCTGTCCATCTCTTCCCATTGCTGCGGAGTATTGGGATGTGGTTGGGGTTTGTGTGAAAGGCGTAGGATGTATGGGGGAGCCAGGTGGCTAGGTGTAGACATGCCATGGCTAGTAGTGGATGCATCTTGTGGTTGACTTCGTGGGGGGGCAGATAGTATGTGGGTGTTCGTTGTTGGGTAGTTGGAGGGGTCTGGTGCTAACTACTGGAGCTGCTACCAACAGAGTATAAACTCACTGCCTAACTATTGGAGCTGCTACCCACAGAGTATAAACTCACTGCCTAACTATTGGAGCTGCTACCCACAGAGTATAAACTCACTGCCTGACAATGGGTAGGTATTTGAAGCAATGTGGCAGCAAGCAGAACATGAAACAATGCATCAGCGAGCAAACAATGTGGCAATGTGGCAGTCAGCAAATAATGAGACAATGTGGCAGTTGGTAAGTCATGAGACAGTGTAGCAGCACAATAATGTTGCAGTATCCTACAATACGAATAAGAATCAAGAAATATTCAGTGGCTGCCAATATCCATTTAACTTAGAAACAATGTTGCAATATCCTTGGCACAGAAAAGCAGACTACTGTGGTGGTTACTTGTGTATCGTTAGCTAAAGTGCATATACTTGCAGATCATGTAGAGTGCACAGAGAGGTATCGGAGTAGTTTTTAGAGTGAGCTCAGCCTGGGGAGCTCAAGCTGCCGGTCGGTTGTTGAGTTAGGATGGGCCCTCTGATGTAGACAGCTTCGTCGGGTCCGGAGATGTTTCTTATGTGTTCCAATGTGGGCCGTTGCCTAAGGGCCGTGCCAAAGGGCCCTCTGGTGAGGCCCTCAGGCGCGGGCCCGCCGCCGCGGGTGCGCCAAACGGCGCCCTCTTTTAAACGGCCCGATCTGCCCCGATTGGGCAGCCGATGCAGTGGAGACGTCCCGCTGGTGAAGAGGGGCTCAATCCCAACCAGGAGAGCACGCGGGAGATGAAAGGGCTGCTCCTCCGATGTCGCCCTCTTTTAAACGGCCCGATCTGCCCCGATTGGGCAGCCGATGCAGTGGAGATGTCCCGCTGGTGAAGAGGGGCTCAATCCCAACCAGGAGAGCACGCGGGAGATGAAAGGGCTGCTCCTCCGATGTCGCCCTCTTTTAAATGGCCCGATCTGCCCCGATTGGGCAGCCGATGCAGTGGAGACATCCCGCTGGTGAAGAGGGGCTCAATCCCAACCAGGAGAGCACACGGGAGATGAAAGGGCTGCTCCTCCGATGTCGCCCTCTTTTAAACGGCCCGATCTGCCCCGATTGGGCAGCCGATGCAGTGGAGACGTCCCGCTGGTGAAGAGGGGCTCAATCCCAACCAGGAGAGCACGCGGGAGATGAAAGGGCTGCTCCTCCGATGTCGCCCTCTAAAATATAGGCTTCTGTGAAACTCATTGTGTCCTTCCATGTCCCTTCTATTTTTGTACTAGACAAATCCATCAGGTAAGGGTTTTCAGAGCAATATACTAAAAAAAAATACAAAAAATTGCCCTAAATATTGCAAATACTGATCTACAAAATCCTAATGTGTTACTGTGTGATCAGAAATATGATCAAAATACATAAAAAAAAAAATTTTAATTCTTACTATTTGAAAATATTTTTTGTATATACTTGGATACAGGTCTCAGGATGAATGGGGGAGGATAGCTACAGGCTATAACAGCTGAAAAGCCTGAGAAATTCCTAACCCCTTCCTTACATCAAGGACCTTTGGAATCCAATTTTTTCTTTTTACCTAAAATATCTTTGTTTAACTTTGAGCTGTCAGCAACAGATTTAACAAAATTATGAGCTCTGCGAACTCTCTTCAATTAATGACTACTGACTAAGTATCCGTCGTCTTTACTAAGGTCTTTTCAAGAGAGAGACTGGTAGTTGTAAAAAGTAATTCCAGGTTGATGACATCCCTTTTAAAGGTGGGAAAAAAGCCAAACCAGTTCCACAACTTCCTGAATCTTTTCCATCATTAAATAGCTATGACATATCAGGACCAAAACTATTGGCTTTCAAAAATTCCAAAACGACTTATCTGTATGTAGAATGAAAGAGCAGCCAAGTCTCTTTGTTCCCAACGCAAACTTCCAGCGCTGTCGCGTTTCACCGCTCTCGCGGTTTCATCAGGGGAGATGGAATTCTCACGGCGTGTCTTACAAGTTTATGAAAATCTTTCAATAAACAACTTAGGAAAGAAAGAATATATGAATCAGTAATGAAATGCTAAAATATTACAGATATAGCAGAGGCAAACACCTATGTGTTGATTTCTAATGCATTGCGAACTTATTCATAAAATCAGACAGACAAGCCTCTAGATTTTACCTTGTAACATTGTATCAAGGGCCAAAAAGACGCCGCGCATGCGTACTAACAGTATGTCCGTTGTCTATTTATAGACGATTCAAAATAGACCGGAAGCAGCCTGTCATCCGATTACAAAATTAGTAAATGGAAAAATTAAAAAATGAAAAAACTCAAAAAATGTAGCTATTATAGACATACTGACCAGTCTATCTGAGAGTTGAGGCCCCCTGGACTCACTGTTTGTAAACGGTAAATCCAACGTTGTTCATTTAATAGCAAGCTTTGATCCCTGGTTTTGCCCATTAGCCCTTTAGAGGTCTGATCAATACAAAAACAGCAGAGCTGATCAAACCGGTGACTCAGAGCCAAGCAATGAGCCACGATCGGTGCTTCTAATTTTTGGCAATGAAGACGGCTTCGATGTTCACCCATGCGGGTTTTAAATGCTCGTATGGTTTTGCCAATATACAGAAGTTGACAAGGGCATTGGATGGCATATACTACAAACGTAGAAGTGCAATCTGTCTGGGAATGTATTTGATAGGTAACACCGTGATAGCTAAACTGTGTCAGCTCCAACGTAATACTACAGATAGCACAATTGTTACATTTAGCATGGCTCAAAGTTAAACAAAGATATTTTAGGTAAAAAGAAAAAATTGGATTCCAAAGGTCCTTGATGTAAGGAAGGGGTTAGCAATTTCTCAGGCTTTTCAGCTGTTATAGCCTGTAGCTATCCTCCCCCCATTCATTCTGAGACCTGTATCCAAGTGTATATATACAAAAAAAAATTTCAATTAGTAAGAATTAAAAACATTTTTTTTATGTATTTTGATCATATTTCTGATCACACAGTAACACATTAGGATTTTGTAGATCAGTATTTGCAATATTTAGGGCAATTTTTTGAATTTTTTTTGAGTATATTGCTCTGAAAAAACTTACCTGATGGATTTGTCTAGTACAAAAACAGAAGGGACATGGAAGGACACAATGAGTTTCACAGAAGCCTATATTTTAGATATATGCAAGGACCCAACACCTTTTACAGTTCAAGACTTATCAGCAGAGGATGGAGAAGTAGCAGACTGGGATTCAATTTTAAAGCTAGAGAAACGTATTGCCAAGTTAGAACTACATCGTTTTTCTTTCATTGAATACCTACGTCGCCAACATGTGCCATGTGGTTTGCGCATTTACAAAGAACCTAAAATGTTCCAGACTGACACCATGTTTGTAACAAAATGGAATCAAATACTCACAAAATGTTCATGGGAACTTATTGTTTTGTTAGTCGAGGCCATAAAACCATTATTAGATGATCTACAATTAGAAGTACGTACGTCCTTAGACAAATTAAAAACTTCGACCTCTTCAGAGAATTTTTTAAGACATACGACTGAACGAAAGACACAAGTGGATAAGATACGAGATGAAACTAAAAAATTAAAATTGGAGAAATTAGCACGGGATCAAGCAGATCATACCACTGGGTATGTATACCCGTGGATGAATCCTAAAAGGAAAACTAAAGCTTCCCGTCGGAAAGTAGATTTTGATACTCAATCTGAAGACTCTCACTCTACTGGATCCACTAGAAGTGCCAAGAATGATTTTTTAGACAACAGAGAGTCAGATTCCAAAAACAAAAGAGACAAGCCAAAAGAGAAGTCCAAAGGACAGCACAGAGTTTCTCCACGTCAAAAAGCTCAAGTTTAACATCGAACCAGTCCCTAGTAGTGAATATTTCTTCATTTTCTTTATCTGATGCTCAACATAGTCTTTTGAATAAAGGCCTCTCTTACATACCCAGCATTAGACATGAAGAGTTTCAATTTCGTCTGGATTTTGAACGGTTTATACGAAAACTCCATCTAAAAATGTACTTTTCGGAGGCATCTACTTTTGGTTCCTCTATTGAGTCAGTGACAGAAGAAGAGTCCTTAGGCCGAATATTGTTGCCATTAACTTCCACTTGGACTCCACCAGGTCCCATTCCAGCTCCTTTGTTGCTTTGTTGCTAAGACAGAGATTTGGTCTTACGCGATGTTAGCCAATTAGAATGTAATTCCCGCCTAATGCGGCATACTTTATTGAAAGAAGAGAGAGATGCTCTTGCTTCATTGCAAACCAATACAGATGTAGTAATTCGAAGGGCGGACAAGGGAGGAGCGATTGTTCTCCAGGATCATACTGATTATTTAGAAGAGGCTCAACGTCAGTTGTCAGACACCTCTACCTATCTGATTTTGCATCATGATCCTACCCCTGAGTTGCAGGAAACTATACGACAATTAACAACACAAGCTTTGCAAGATAAGTTGTTGTCAAAAAAAGAATACACTTATTTAAATGTGTCTGATCCTAGTTTTGCGAAGTTTTATTTAGTACCAAAAATTCACAAACAGCTTCATAAGCCCCCAGGTCGCCCGATTGTTTCTACCAAAGGCACATTGCTTAAGCTGTTGTCTACCTTCCTTGATTCCTACTTAAGACCGTTGTTGCATTTAATTCCCTCTTATTTGCGAGACACGATGCATTTTCTTCAACAGTTATCACAACATGACCAGCTAGCCATGGTTCCTACCACGTTATTAATAACTTTAGATGTTGTGTCGCTGTACACATGCATTCCTCAAGCAGCAGCGCTGACCAGTGTAATGACCGCTTTGGTTGACAGGAAAGATCTGTCAGCCAAACAACTTTCATTTTTGGAGCGTCTTGCTCAGTTGGTCTTATTTCAAAATTTTTTTCATTTTCAAAAGGTTCTTTATCAACAGATAGCCGGTGTGGCGATGGGGGCCACTGTAGCTCCATCAGTTGCCAACCTTTTTATGGCTGATTTTGAGAAGACATGGTTATACCCTTCTGAATTCTGGAGCCATATTCCATTCTGGGGCCGCTATATAGATGATGTCTTCATGATCTGGACAGCCTCTGAAGCTCAATTTAATTTATTTTTGCAGTAGTTAAATCTGTGTGATCCTAACTTACGATTTAATAGTACTCGAGATTTTGATAGAATCACATATCTTGATTTGGAAATACATAGAGGGCAATCCTCTTGGGAAACAACGGTATTCAAGAAGAAAGTGGCTAAAAATGCACTATTGCATTATAATAGTGCACACCCTATTCCACTTAAAAACAGTTTACCATTCTCGCAATTTTTACGGTTTCGCCGTAACTGTTTAGATTTACGAGATTTCCGGTCCCATTCAAAACAACTACGAAAAGATTTTTATGATCGAGGATATCCTAGAGAGGTGGTGCAACAAGCTTATACTCGTGCTTGTTTTAATAACCGTACCCTGTTGTTGCAAGCGAAAAGTTCACAAGAAACTAGGGACGAACATGTCAATTTTGTCTCAAAATTTTCCCCATTAAGCATGAAGCTTAAAAAGATTCTAAACCGACATAGCAATATCCTTAGCCATTTGCCTGGCTTAGAGGATAAATCTATTCGTTGCGTTTGGCAACGTAACAGGAATCTCAAGGAACTACTTAGCCCTAAAGAGCTGCATCCTCTTCCTCAACTTGGACCCTTCAGAACAGAGATCATTCAAGCTGGCCATGCTAAATGTAACAATTGTGCTATCTGTAGTATTACGTTGGAGCTGACACAGTTTAGCTGTCATGGTGTTACCTATCCAATACATTCCCAGACAGATTGCACTTCTACGTTTGTAGTATATGCCATCCAATGCCCTTGTCAACTTCTGTATATTGGCAAAACCATACGAGCATTTAAAACCCGCATGGGTGAACATCGTAGCCGTCTTCATTGCCAAAAATTAGAAGCACCGATCGTGGCTCATTGCTTGGCTCTGAGTCACCGGTTTGATCAGCTCCGCTGTTTTTGTATTGATCAGACCTCTAAAGGGCTAATGGGCAAAACCAGGGATCAAAGCTTGCTATTAAATGAATAACGTTGGATTTACCGTTTACAAACAGTGAGTCCAGGGGGCCTCAACTCTCAGATAGACTGGTCAGTATGTCTATAATAGCTACATTTTTTGAGTTTTTTCATTTTTTAATTTTTCCATTTACTAATTTTGTAATCGGGTGACAGGCTGCTTCCGGTATATTTTGAATCGTCTATAAATAGACAACGGACATACTGTTAGTACGCATGCGCGGCGTCTTTTTGGCCCTTGATACAATGTTACAAGATAAAATCTAGAGGCTTGTCTGTCTGATTTTATGAATAAGTTCGCAATGCATTAGAAATCAACACATAGGTGTTTGCCTCTGCTATATCTGTAATATTTTAGCATTTCATTACTGATTCATATATTCTTTCTTTCCTAAGTAGTTTATTGAAAGATTTTCATAAACTTGTAAGACACGCCGTGAGAATTCCATCTCCCCCGATGAAACCGCGAGAGCGGTGAAACGCGACAGCGCTGGAAGTTTGCGCCGGAACAGAGAGACTTGGCTGCTCTTTCATTCTACATACAGATAAGTCGTTTTGGAATTTTTGAAAGCCAATAGTTTTGGTCCTGATATGTCATAGCTATTTAATGACGGAAAAGATTCAGGAAGTTGTGGAACTGGTTTGGCTATTTTCCCACCTTTAAAAGGGATGTCATCAACCTGGACTTACTTTTTACAACTACCAGTCTCTCTCTTGAAAAGACCTTAGTAAAGACGACGGATACTTATTCAGTAGTCATTAATTGAAGAGAGTTCGCAGAGCTCATAATTTTGTTAAATCTGTTGCTGACAGCTCAAAGTTAAACAAAGATATTTTAGGTAAAAAGAAAAAATTGGATTCCAAAGGTCCTTGATGTAAGGAAGGGGTTAGGAATTTCTCAGGCTTTTCAGCTGTTATAGCCTGTAGCTATCCTCCTCCATTCATTCTGAGACCTGTATCCAAGTATATATATACAAAAAAAAATTTCAAATAGTAAGAATTAAAAATTGTTTTTTTTAATGTATTTTGATCATATTTCTGATCACACAGTAACACATTAGGATTTTGTAGATCAGTATTTGCAATATTTAGGGCAATTTTTTGTATTTTGTTTAATTACAAAACACTGGACAAACTGCTGAGGATCACCTGAAGGCACAACCTCAGATATTCATCAGTTTTTTACTATTACTTCTGATCACTTATATAGCACTACAAGGCTTACACAACGCTGAACATATGCATGCTTGTGCAACGCTCCCATCTACGCAATGCCAAATGCTGCTGGCATAAATGTTTCACTGCTAGTTCACTATCCATCTTCAAGTGCCATCATCATCTCTACAGGACCATGATCATTCAAGCCAAAAAGGACTATTATTCACATATTATTGATTCTTCTGCCAATCACTCTAGAGCTCTATACTCATTTTTTTCTCAATTGTCACACCCTCCTTGCTCTGCATCCTCTGCTCCACTACTTACACTGATCAATTCCCTCACTGATTTCTTGACAAAACCAAGAAACTCTGCTCTGTCTTTCCTCTCATCTCACCTCTTCCAGATCCTATGCCTGACACTCCAGTCTCTGTATCACCTTCCACAGTCCTATGTCACACCAGGAGTTCCTTCAATCCCATTTCATCAGCCGCACTCTCCAAGCATATCTCCCACAAGACCACCTGCTGTCTCAACCACATCCCCTCTTCTTAGCTTTTTGATCCTGTCCTTGCCATTGTTCTATTGCCCTTTTTATTATCAACTCTAGCCGGTCTTCTGTAAGATTTCCCTCAGCATAGAAACATGTTTTGGTTCATCCCATTCTTAAGCACACCTCATCAGATACTACTTAACAATCCAGCTACAATCTCCCCTTTCTGTAAAGGACCTAGAAAAGCTTGTCCTTTTACAACTCATTCACTACCTGGATTCCACTGTTCTCCACTGGTTTTACTTTTTTTTCTCTAAATGACCCTTCTTGATTCAATGTAACTCCTCCACTTCTGCTTCTTTCCCCCTGGACTGTGGTGTTCCAAAGAGTTCTGTTATTGCTCTACTACTGTTCACTGTCTTCCTAACCCCTCTCACTCTACTCATTCAACAACTAGGTATCTCATTCAACACACTAATCCCTCTTTACCTGATCTCTGTCCTCTCAACATCTGCCTGTCTAATGTCACTGACTGGCTTCATACTAATCAGCTCATCCTTAATCCTGGAAAAACCTCAGTCGCCTGGTTAACCAGTATGGTACCTTTGCCCACTTCTGCTCCTCTCCTCCTTGGCACACCTATATCTTTGGTTTCCTCCATCCAATACTTGGTGTAGTCCTCGATTTGGCACTGACCTTTCATGATCATATCATCTTGGTTGTCCACAAATCCCTTTTCACCCTACACCAGATCAGAGCTCTTCATCCTTTTCTTTCTTCCTCTGTCTTGACCACCTTACTGCTCTTCCTTGTGATCTCCCAGCTGGATTATTGCAACGTTATTTATGCAGATCTCCCACAATAACAACTTCATCATCGTCAACTCATCTAGAATACTGCTGTCTGTCTTCTCACTCATGCTTGACACTATGACCACGTCACTTCTCTTCTGGATCGCTTTCATTGGCTCATCATTCAGTTTTGCATTCATTGAAAAATTCTCATACTGGTTCATAAAGTTATTCACAAAGATATTCCTTCTTATCTTTCTTCTAGCATTATTCGTCATGCCCCACACCATCCCCTCCATCATTCCACTTGAACTGCCTTCATCTTCCCTCTGCTTCTCTGTCAGGTATGAACTCACGCTGTATTCGGCCCTTTACTTTCTAGACCCCTACCTGTGGAACAATCTCCCCTCCTCCCTTTGACTAGAGCCCTCCCTGACCAGATTCAAGACCCAGCTTAGAACCCTCCTATTTCATGAGGCCTTTGAAATCCCCATCATCTGATGTACCCAACCTTGTGGATGATCATCTCTCTCCCTTCTTTCTGTTGAGGGCTATCTTCCTCCCCTCTTTCTTTTCCCTTTGCTTTTACTAGGTGTGAATGTAATCCTTTCCTGTCCATGAATATGGAGTTCCTTTCACCCACTCTCTTTACTTTTGTTTTTATTGTGAACCGCTCTGCCAACTTGCTTGAAAGGCAGTATATCAAATTTTAATAAACATAAAAATGTAAAAGATGGTCTTTCTTCATCAGAGCTTACAATCTAGTCAAGCAAAAAGGAGTGGGCCCAAGACACCTTAGAGTACACCGAGAATGGGATAGTAGTAGATGAGGATCCACCAGAACAAACACTAAAAGTGTGGTGGGGAGAGATAAGAAGAGAACTAGGATAGCTCAGAACCCTTAAAACCATGCAAAGACAAGTTAGCAAGAAGAGGATGGTGGTCAACAGTGTTCAAAGAAGGATGAGGATTGAGTAAAGGCCCTTGGATCTAGCCAGGAACAGGTCACTGGAGATTTTGGCAAGAGCCGTTTCAGTAGAATGTAAAAGATGAAAGCCAGATTGCAATCAATCCAGAAGAGCTTGAGAGGAGAGAAAGTCAAGGCAATGGTGGTGAACTGCATGTTCAAGTAGTTTAGAAATGAAGGGGAGGAGGGAGATTTTGACTAGCCAAAATAGCTACTGAGGTCTTGAACTCAGCATATTTAACTACCCTAAGTAAAATGCTTTTTTCATTATAACAACTGTCTCAATTCACCAGAAGTTGCAAATGACATTCTTATACTCCATAATTTAGTCTTTCACCATTTTTTCTCAGCCTTTCTAAGTGCTTCCTTTACTAGTTGTACTCTTCAGACTAACAAGTGGTTCAATGATACCTTTATGAGGGTCTCAACTGAAGTGGTGCAACCTTATGAAGTGCAGCCTCCAGCTTAGATGAAATCCTGCCACAGTAGTCCATCAGCAAACTCCACCCATGTAGGTGAAGAAATGTACACTAGAACTTTTTAAAATGCACAAATCAACTGTGTGTGCATTATTTAATAGGTTAATGCATGCCAAATTGATTTTGTATGTACTAAAATGTTTGAGGTTCATTAACAAACTGAATGCATTCAACAAATACACATCCCTAATAAGCGATTTTCCCCCTCAATTTCTCCTCCATAGCCCAAATCCAAATGAAAAATTAGTCAGCAGTTATGTATGACTCACGGCAGACATAAATGCCAAAGGATGCACATGTACTGCAGTTATAAAATACAGAATGAAGCTATACTTCAAAAGAGCACCCAAACCATGCCCAGAATATACTTCCTTGAAATATTTCCATGCCGCAGCATATACAAATAACATAGGTGCTAGCACGTCTATCCTCCCCCGACCCATTCCAATGAACACAGTTTAGCAAAAATGAATGTCTGCATCTTTATTCAAAACTTACACTTCAACTTTGTAACTATAAACAAACATAATATCTCCTGATCAATTTCTCCCTGTTGTAAAAACACTTTACTTGCTTAGCATTACAACACCTTCTCCCCCCATGCTACACAACCGCACTCATCCACCTCACTGGTCAGTGCCGATCTAGCCATGATGGGGTTACACTGACCCTGTGGTGTTCTTCCCCTTTCCTCTCTGCCGCACACAGCTATCAATGATGCATGGCCATGCCCTGTAGCTCGCAGTGGTGCTGCATGCAAGCCTTCATACTCTCCCCCCCTTTCCCATGGCAAATAACTACCCTCTGATCCCTTAGATCATATCAGCTGTGACCGGACCCCCTCTCTATCCTACATAGGGGGTGGGTAGGATGGGAAACTGTGCTTCCTGCACCTACCACCCATTCCTGTCCAGAGAACTGCCCGCCAAAACATCAGCCTTCCAGTTAACTCCCTCTCTCTTTTCTCCTCCTACCTTTCCTGACCAATTTCATGACAGCCTCCTCCTAACTCCCCTCCAGTCTGTCCCCCCCCCAACATCTAATCTCACATTATTCTTAGCCTCATTTCACTCCACCCCCATCTGCTCAGTGATGCTTGACCATGTTATGGTGCCTCCCCCAACATAAAATGGGGGGTGGCACTGCTAATCGGTGTATTTTCAGTAGTAAAAAAGGAAAAAAGGTGCCAGTATTCATATGCAGGGACCATTCATTCATATAACAGCACCATGGATCAGTTTTAGAAATGAAAAAGGACTAGAAAGGGGGACTGTTACTTCTGGAGAGAAATCTGCAACTGTGAGTATATACTTCTGGTAATTTTCTAAAAAGAATTCTTTGTATTAAAGCTACTTAATCTGTGAACCCACTGTTTTTTGTTGGATCAGTTAGGGCCTAGTAGCAGCAATTAAAGTTTGAATTTAAAACACAGAGGAGAACTTTCTGGTTACATTTCATACCCAGCAGAGAGCTTGTAGTTTAAATTTAATAGCCACTCAGGGCCAAGTAACAGCAAAGTACTTTTAGTTTAAATTTAACACACAGAAGAGAGCTTTCTGGTTACATTTGGAACCCAGCAGAGAGCTTGTAGTGTACATTTAATAGTCACTCAGGGCCTAGCATCAGAAAAGTACTTTTAGTTTTAAAACACAGAAGAGAGCTTTCTGGTTAAATTTAGAACCCAGCAGAGAGCTTGTAGTTTAGATTTCATAAGAAGTTAGAGCCTAGCAGCAGCTAAGAGCTATAATTTAAATCAAATCAGAATTTAGCTTACCTCAGCAGCACAAGACAGGGTACTGTGTAGCAGCCCTCTTTTAATAAGTGTTATTTCCCTCCCTCCCCACACCCACCCACCCCTGGGATAATCATAGCTTTATAGGTACTTACACATCTTAAAAGACAGGAGGTGCTCTCAGGTGAAGCTCATTACCCAAATCAGTCATACACTAAGGACCTGAGATTAATTAAGCTTCAGGTGAACAAGGTATATTAAACATATTAGGTACAGTTTTATTGGTATAAATACCCATAGCAACCCCTAGTATGTAAGAACTTAAAGATCTAGACACAATCTTAAAACTAAGATGCAGACAGCAGTCCAGCAGCGGGATGGGGGCTTTCCAGTCTTTTGCATTGAGTGTCACATGTATGATTTTCTCCCAGTTGGTGAGAGGTCTTACGTGTGCACTAGGTGCAAGGAGCTCTTTGCTCTCAGGGAACAAGTCCGTTCTCTAGAGGGTAAAGTAGCAGACTTGGAAAACATAAGACAGACAGAGAGGTACATAGACAAGACCTACAGGGATATAGTCCTGAGGTCCCACCCCCAGTCTGGCAGCATCCCTGTTGCCATGGAGGAGAGAGGTCACGTGACAGGAGAGCATCACCCTGGTGTGGCAGGAAGTGATCCTGTAACTAGGACCTGTCCTCCAGGTGATGTAAAACCCTCTCGCACCGAGGATGTTTCTCCAGGGCCTTGTGCCCATGAGGGAAGGGTTAATTAAGCCATTATAGTTGGTGATTCGATCATTAGGCATGTAGATAGCTGGGTGGCTGGTGGACGTGAGGATCGCCTGGTAACATGCCTGCCTGGTGCGAAGGTAGCGGACCTCACGCGCCACCTAGATAAGGTCTTAGATAGTGCTGGGGAGGAGTCTGCTGTCTTGGTACATGTCGGTACCAATGACATAGGAAAATGTGGTAGGGAGGTTCTGGAGGCTAAATTTAGGCTTTTAGGTAGGAAGTTGAAATCCAGAACTTCCATGGTAGCATTCTCCGAAATGCTTCCTGTTCCACGAGCAGGACCCAAAAGGCAGGCTGAGCTTCGGAGTCTCAATGCGTGGATGAAACAATGGTGCAGAGAGGAGGGTTTTGGATTTGTTAGGAACTGGGGAACATTCTGGGGAAAGGAGGGGCTCTTCTGAAGGGATGGGCTTCACCTTAACCAGGATGGAACCAGGCTGCTGGCTTTAACCTTTAAAAAGGAGATAGAGCAGCTTTTAAACTAGTTATTAGGGGAAAGCCGACAGTCGCCCAAGAGCGGATGGTTCGGAAGAATGTATCCTTGAAGGATACTACCAAAAGCAGAGAGGTTCCACAAAAGAGTAAAGTAGCCCAAATGCCCTCAAGTATGGAGCAGACAGAGCTTAATGATCCCAATTTACCCATGTCTAACAATAGCCAAATTAACATGAATAAAATACATTCTCTAAAATGCTTGTATGCAAATGCTAGAAGTCTAAAGAATAAGATGGGAGAGTTAGAATATATAGCACTAAATGAAAGTTTAGATATGATTGGAATATCAGAGACATGGTGGAAGGAGGACAACCAGTGGGACACTGTGATACCTGGGTACAAACTATATCGTAATGATAGAGCTGATCAAATTGGTGGAGGGGTTGCGCTCTATGTTAGAGAGGGCATTGACTCAGAAAGGATTAAAGTTTTGCAGGAAACAAAATCTGCTGTAGAATCTATATGGATTGAAATTTCATATAAAAGGGGGAAGGCAATGGCAGTGGGAGTGTACTATCGAGCACCTGGACAGAATGACCAAATGGATGATGAAATGCTCAAAGAAATCAAGGAAGCTAACAAAAGTTACAGCGCAGTAATAATAATGGGTGATTTCAATTACCCCGGTATCGACTGGGTCAGTTTCACGTCAGGACATGCTAGGGAGATAAAGTTCCTAGATGAAATAAATGACTGCTTCTTGGAGCAGCTGGTTCATGAACCGACCAGAGGGGAAGCCATATTAGACCTAGTCCTTAGTGGAACACCAGATCTAGTGCAAGAGATAAGGGTGTTGGGGCCACTTGGCAATAGTGATCATAGCATGATCGCCTTTGATTTAATTAACCACTAATTAAATCAAAGGCGATCATGCTATGATCACTATTATAGGTATAGTATTATAGGTATAGTAAGGAAATCCACAGTACTACCTTTTAACTTTCGAAAGGGAGACTATGATAAAACGAGGAAAACAGTTAAGAAAAAACTAAAGGGAGCAGTTGCAAAGGTTAAAGACGTACATCAAGCTTGGGTGTTGTTAAAAAATACTATCTTGGAAGCCCAGACCAGCTATATTCCACGCTTTAAGAAAAGTGGAAGGAAGTCCAAAAAACTGCCAGCATGGTTTAAAGGTGAGGTCAGAGAGGCTGTTGTTGCCAAAAAAGCATCTTTCAGGAAATGGAAAAAAGAGCCAAACGACGCAACCTGGAAACAGCACAAGCACTGGCAAGTCAAATGCAAGGCATTGATAAGGCAGGCAAAGAGAGAATTTGAGAAGAAGCTTGCTGCGGAAGCCAAAACGTGAAATAAAGACCTTTTCAAGTACATTCGTAGCAAAAAACCTGTGAGAGAGTCAGTTGGTCCATTAGATGATAAAGGGGTTAAAGGAGCACTAAGAGGCGACAAGGCGATAGCGGAGAGACTGAATGAATTCTTTGCTTCGGTCTTTACTGAGGAAGATGTAGGGATGTTACCCATGACTGAAGTGGTATTTAAAAGTGTGGAAGAATTGAAGGAAATATCGATACATTGGGAAGATGTCTTACAACTATTAGATAAACTGAAGAGTAGCAAATCACCTGGGCCGGATGGTATACATCCAAGGGTGTTGAAAGAACTGAAACATGAGATTGCAGACCTGCTATCAGTAATCTGTGAGCTATCATTAAAATCATCTCTAATACCTGAAGATTGGAGGATCGCCAATGTAACACCAATTTTTAAAAAGGGTTCCAGGGGTGATCCGGGAAACTACAGACCGGTGAGCCTGACGTCAGTACCAGGAAAAATGGTAGAAACCATCATAAAGAATAAAATTACTCAGCATGTAGATAGTCACAACCTAATGGGAGACAGCCAACATGGCTTTAGACAAGGAAGATCTTGTCTTACTAATCTGTTATGTTTTTTTGAAGGAGTGAATAAACAGGTGGACAAAGGTGAGTCAGTTGATATTGTGTATCTGGACTTTCAGAAAGCCTTTGACAAGGTCCCTCATCAGAGACTTTTGGCAAAACTAAAGAGTCATGGGATAGGAGGCAGTGTACTATTGTGGATCAGGAACTGGTTAAAAGATAGAAAGCAGAGGGTAGGGCTAAATGGCCAATTTTCGCAATGGAGAAAGGTGAATAGTGGTGTACCCCAGGGATCTGTGCTGGGTCCGCCGCTTTTTGACATATTCATAAATGACCTGGAAAGTGGAATAACGAGTGAGGTTATCAAATTTGCAGATGACACAAAACTATTTAAAGTTGTTAAAAACCAAGAGGATTGTGAAAAATTGCAAGAGAATCTAGATAAATTAGAAGACTGGGCATCAAAATGGCAGATGAAATTTAATGTGGACAAGTGCAAGGTTATGCACCTAGGGAAGAACAACCCAAACTATGGTTACACGATGCAAGGTTCCACATTAGGAACCACCACCCAGGAAAAAGATTTAGGCGTCATTGTGGATACCATGTTAAAACCCTCGGCCCAGTGTGCAGCGGCGGCCAAGAGAGCAAATAGAATGCTAGGTATGATAAGGAAAGGAATTGAAAATAAATCAAAAGATATTATAATGCCTCTATATCGTTCCATGGTGAGACCGCACCTTAAATATTGTGTGCAATTCTGGTCGCCGTATCTTAAAAAGGATATAGCGATTTTAGAAAAGGTTCAGAGAAGAGCCACCAAAATGGTAAAGGGGATGGAAGGATACTCCTATGAAGAAACGCTAAAATGGTTAGGGCTCTTTAACCTGGAAAAGAGACGGCTGAGGGAAGATATGATAAAAGTCTATAAATTAATGAACGGAGTGGAACGGGTAAACGTAGATCGATAGTTTACGTTATCAGAATATAGAAAGACTAGGGGACATGCAATGAAGCATCAGGGTAAACTATTTAAGACTAATAAAAGAAAATATTTTTTCACTCAATGTGTAATCAAACTCTGGAATTTGTTACCGGAGGATGTAGTAAAGACTGTTAGTGTAGCTGGGTTTAAAAAAGGTTTGGACAAGTTCCTGGAGGAAAGGTCCATAAACCATTATTAAGAAGTGACCGAAGATATAAATTCTTGACCCAGTACAAGCATTGTGGAACTTGTGTCTCTTGGGGAAACTGCTAGGTACATATGACCTAGATTGGCCACTGTTGGAAACAGAATACTGGGCTTGATGGACCTTGGTCTGACCCAGTATGGCATATCTTTTGTTCTTATGTTATGTAGGCACCGGTACTCAGTACCATTGAGTATCCCCTCAAAAAAGCCTTGCTCATATTGAATGTCTTTTCTAAAATTGCTATTTAGGCATACATGCTGATTTACACATTTAAGTCCACTACTTAAAAATATAAATGGCATGTAACTGTTCAAAAATCATCTCCATAATATCTACCAGTGATGTATATACTTCAAATTTTGGTCTTAGGGCCTCTTCTCTTTTCTCTCTACAGTTATTCGCTTAGAGTTCCATTTTCCTCTCAATGTTTTCAATATTAGTTTTATGCTGATGACTCCCAGATCATATTTAGGTCCTCAAGTCTCTTCTCATACACCTCCTGGCACAGGATCCAAATCATTTTGGTTGCCTTCTTCTGAACCGTTTCCAGTCTTTTTATATCCTTTGTGAGATATGGGGGTATGTTTACTAAACTGCGTTAGTGCGATTCGCATTAGGAGCCGTGGTAGAGACAGAAATCCCAAATAAGGACATGGGTGGTACATCGTTACCGCTAACGCGCGTTACAAAAACTAACGAGTGTTACAGGGCGCCATGGCGCGTTACCGCGCATTAATCTTAAGAAGGCGCACAGACACAAATCTCTGAAACAGAGCTGTAGCACAATGGTTACTGCACTCACTGCTGATATAGGCATCATGGGTTTGATTCCCCAGTGTGCCTAATGCATAAGGCTAGCTGAGGCATCACCCTGTACATTTAAGTAGTGAATGAGGAGGCATTTTACGTTTATTTTCAGTAGTGTTGCCAGCAAACACACCCTCACAGTGGCGTAACCTAAGGTTCCGCATAAGGAACCCCATAACGCACTCCATAGGCTACATTATAAAGTGCACTGTCCGCTGAGGCACCCCATAATGTCCCCTATAGAACACCCTATAAGGCACCTTATAGGGCGCCATATAAGGTGCCGCTTGAGGCGACTTATGAGGCACTGTAAGGTTACAGTACACTGAGGGGTTGTCGCTGGCAGCACTAATGTACATTAAAAATAGACAATGCTGCAAACAGCCCCATAAAATAACCCCACTGTGGGTTTGAACCCATGACCACTGGACCCACAGGTATTGAAGGAACCACTGGGCTACAGCCCCATAACTGCTAACTGCCCCCTGGCTGCCTACTTAAGGGTGTCAGGCCACCACCCAAACCGCCTGCTGTGTTGGCCAGGATCTGGGTCAACGCAACCATACCCATGGTGCACTGCACATGCAGATCAGCAGTCTACAGATGGGCTCAGGTTGAGGTGTGCACCCCCCCCCCCCATCACCTAGGACTGGTTTTGGTCCTAACCATATGCAGCTCCACAGCTCCTACGCATGGTACGGTGTACTGACTGTGTGTGTTACTGTCACAGAGTGCCTAGAGACCGTCACATTGGACGGGTCCTGTGCTCACCCTGAGGATGAGGTTGGGTGCCTAGCACCATGTCCGCAGCACCTCGTTTGCTTGTAGTGGCCTATGCTGTGGGTCCCCATTGGTGCCACTGTGTGATAAGTGGTTGCTGTAGATAATCCTAGTATATGCCTGTGTTTATCTGTATATCACATCATGCACGTGTTGACTTTGTTGCTACGGACATAGTGCCTGAATGGTGTGGGTGCCATGATCACATAACTTCATGGCAGAGGTGTAGATGTTTATAGACCCCTAGGTGGTTTCCGTACCAACAACCAACACACCCTCTGTGTGGCCAAAAGGATTCACAGACAAAACATCGACATTTTTCAACCTGCACTGTTAAGTGTAGTGGGTACCATTCACCCCTGTCATGGGAGGGAATAGACCCCCCCCCCCCCAAACATTGGGCAGTGGCAGACAGACAGTAGGCCTGTTACAACAAAGCTGCCCCACACCACTATCTGACATTCTCTAGCAGCAAGGCTTGTAAGTCACCAAGCCACAACAGCCTACAAGGTGTTCCAGACACACACATACTAACTGCAGACAGTCTGCTTGCTAGTCCATAGTACATGTTCCTGGAGGTGCGTGTGGGTGTGGGTGTGGGTGCATGCACACACCAAGCAAATAGGTCAGTGATTGGGCTCCGGAAGAAAGAGCCCATATATCACACTGAAAGGGAGACATTATGGAGCACTA
Organism: Ichthyophis bannanicus; assembly: GCA_033557465.1. Lineage (NCBI taxonomy): Eukaryota > Metazoa > Chordata > Amphibia > Gymnophiona > Ichthyophiidae > Ichthyophis > Ichthyophis bannanicus. Next base: position 166,750,508 of record CM066036.1, on the reverse strand, counting down.
TGGGGGAACCCAGCCATGCCGTGATCACAGCACAGTCCGGGTGAGCATGACCTCACATCAGGAAATGCCATGACAACCATGAACGTGTAGGTGGTGGGCAGGCACTCCGCTGTCACAGCCATTGCTCTGTGCCCTGTGCAGGTGCATCCAGCCCAGGCTGCCCTGTCCACAATACCTTGCTCCTCATTATGCACATTGGAAGGCCAATACTGACAACAGTGCCAGTGTTGTGGGCTGCAGAGGCTTTTTTTATAAAAACACAAACTGTATGGACTGACACACACTGCTACACATCTGCCATCATTGTGCACCCATGGAGGCTTTTGGCAGCCCCATGCACCTCACCAGTCCAGGACACAGTGCAGGCATGGCTATGGTACGCAGTACTGTTGGTGTCTCTCCCCAAGGTGGTACACACTGTCAGGTACCATACCTGACAGCCACTCCACAGACATCACAGAGGTTGTTATGCTATAGTCCACTGGGTAGCTTGTGCTAACCTTATGGATAGCTATGTTGCACTTATTATAGCGACCTTTTGCCAACTGTGTACCATCTTCCAGGGTTTTGGATGGCATTGCTAGAGTATCCAAGTGCTGATTTTGGGGGATGCACACAGGTCCCAACATTCTGCCTTTCCAGAGGGTGTGTGTGATGGGCTTTGTGGGTTCAGGTGTTTGCGCCCCTGTTGTACAGTGCCTTTGGGCAAGGGTTCCCCATATCTGGGCCTGGTGAGCTGCACAATGTTCGGTTTTTCATGATGTCCATTATAAATATGCATACAATACATATGCATACTATAGGGGTGTCGCTTAGACATGCATCAGTGGCATCTTTTTGGCCCATAGCATGGAACCTGACTGTTGTTAGCACATCCTGCACTTTATTTGGGAGATTTTCCTCTCTGTAATGTGCCTGTTTGGGGTGTCTGTGCCCTATTGATTAGAATGTAGGTGTTTCAGGCATGTTTATTCTTTCGGCACTAAAAGGTTCCGTCTTTCTTACCACGGTTTATTACTAGATAAAATATGCTGTGAGAGTTGGCAGGGGGTGCAGCAAGGGTTTGAACCTGTGACCTTCTGGTCATGAGCACACTGGCTGTGCATACTGCACCACGATGATGCCACAGGGGTGCTTCATTCCCTGGAGATACCATGCCTGTTTGTCATACAGATCCTGTCTGTTGCAGTGCACAGTGCACACCTACATGGGTCTGGGCCATGGCCTGCTATGGTTAGATATCACTGCCCCTTCTGCCACCAGTGGCCCTCTGCTGCCATGCTGCCATGCCTTTCTGCTGGTGGTGTTCGTGGTGAACAATCTCATGCCAGCCAGTGTGCAGGTGACAGCTGCCTATGGTGCAGGTTCTGGGGTAGGGGTGCCTGCATAGATGTGCACGCTTCCCCCCAGCACCGCCTGCCAATGTTCTGTGCCCTTGAGTGTAGCTGCTGGGTACTATCCCCTGTGACACTGCAGGGGACACAGTCGTGCCCATGTTGGACCCTCATCAGTTGCTGTCTGTCTCTGCTGTTTCTGCATTCCTATGGGCCAACTGAGCATCACCCTGGTCTCCTACTGTGGCCCAGCTGCACCACAGCATGTGCCACCTGAGGCTCTCTGTATCCCCTTTTCCGGCATCCGCCCAGTAGTCCGTTAGGATGTGCCCACCCTGCAGTTGCAGAACATGTGCACGCCATAGGTAACCTGTCCACCAACATGGGGTGACTCTGATCTGCACTATTTCACTGTGGAATCATTCACCTTGTCTGGGGACAGAGCATACGTCCTTCCACAATTACTATCTTTTTCTGGGGCTTTCTCACTAGTGTTTGTTGCTGTTTCCCATTGTTGTCACTATTGGCTTACTTAGTTCTGTTTCTTTCCTCGTTTGTTCTGGTCATTTTCACTGCTTATTTGCCCTTTTCTTCCGTGCACATGTATCACACTTATCACGTTTTGTAGGTTTCCCTGCCTCTGCTGTACATTGCTGACACTGAAATGGTTTCACTCCCCTGCAAATGTGCATCTAACGGCAGGTTTTCATTCGCGTTGGGATTGTGCCCTCGATTTCAGCACGTTAGTGTGAATGGGGCCTCTCCCCGCCCACTCTCCGCCCATTGACCCCTTTTCTCCGCCCTCTCTCCACCTTCTGCGATGTTTTTCCGCGCAGCGGGCGTTTACGATCGTTAACTGCAGTTAACACGTGTTACATAACGTTAACGGTCGTAAGCGCATTATTACGCGCGTTATATAACATTAACGAGCGTTAACGTTATACAACACGCGTTATTCACGATTACCGCGGTTTAGTAAACATACCCCATGGTCTCCAAAACTGAACACAATATTCCAAGTGAGGCCTCACCAGCAACTTGTACAATGACATTAGCACCTCCTCCTTTCTGCTCAGAAACAATCACTCTGATGTCCTTCTACTGGTCAGTGCACATTAACCTATTGAACCCTATCCCATACAATTCCCTTGGATTTCTGCATCCCAAGTGCATGACACTTGCACTTCTTCACATTAAATCTTAACTGCCAAGCATTAGGCTAGTCTAGCTTTTGAAGATCTTTCCTCATGTCATACACTCTCTCAGGGGAGTCCACTCTGTTGCAAATTTTGGTGTCATCTGCAAAAAGACAGACTTTTCCATTCAGTCCTTCAGCAATATCACTCACAAATACATTGAACAGTACCGGTCCCAGGACCGATCCCTGAGGCACGCCACTAATCACCTTCCTTTCATCTGAGTGAATTCCGTTTTCCATCACCTCCTGTCATCTATCAGTCAATCAATTTCTTGAACCAGTTCACCACCTTGTGACCTATCCCCAGTCTGCTCAGTTTTTTGATAAGCCTCCTATGAGGAACAGTATCAAAGGCTTTCCTAAAATCCAGGTAAATCATAAGAACATAAGATATGACATACTGGGTCAGACCAAGATCCAACTAGCCCAGTATCCTGCTTCCAACAGTGGCCAATCTAGGTCACAAGTACATAGCAATGTCCCGGGTCCCCCTTAATAATGGACCTTTTTTAAACCCAGTTACACTAACAGCTTTTACTACATCCTCTGGTAACGAGTTTGATTACGTATTGAGTGAAAAAAATATTTTCTCTTATTAGTCTTAAACAGGTTACACTGTAGCTTCATTGCATGTCCCTAGCATTTCTATATTATGATAACATAAACAATCGATCTATGTTTACCCATTCCATTCCATTCATTAAGTTATAGACCTCTTTCATATCTCCCCTCAGTCATTTAATTTCCAAGTTCAAAAGCACTAGGATTTTTAGCCTCTCCTCATAGGTGTATCCTTCCATCCCCTTTACCAGTTTGGTGGCTCTTCTCTGTACATTTTCTAATAATGTTATATCCTTTTTAAGATACGGCGACAAGAATTGCACACAATATTCAAGGTGCGGTTGCACCATGGAACGATACAGAGGCATTATAATATCATTCGTTTTATTCTCCATTCCTTTTCTTATGATTCCTAGCATTCTATTTGTTTATTGGCCGCTGCTGCCCACTGGGAGGAGGGTTTCAACATGTTATCCATGATGACGCCGAAATCTTTTTCCTAGGTGGTAGTTCCTAATATGGAACCTTGAATCGTGTAACCATAGTTTGGGTTGATCTTTCCTAAGTGCATAACTTTGCACTTGTCCACATTAAATTTCATCTGCCATTTGAACATCCAGTCTTCCAAATTATTAAGGTCCTCTTGTAATTTTTCTCTTGGGTATTAACAACTTTGAATAATTCTGTGTCATCTGCAAAATGTGATTACCTCACTTGTTATTCCCGTTTCCAGGTCATTTATGAATATGTTAAAAAGCAGCAGACACAGCACCATTCTCCAATGAAAAAATTGGTCATTTAGCACTACCTTCTACTTTCTATCTTTTAACCAGTTCCTGATTCACAGTAGTACACTGCCTCCTATCCCATAACTTTTTAATTTTGCCAAGAGTCTCTCATGAGGAACCTTGTTAAAGGCTTTCTGAAAGCCCAGATACACTATGGGGTATGTTTACTAAACTGCGGTAATGTCATTCACGTTAGGTTCCGCGGTAAAGGTACAGATGCCCATATAAAGGCATGGGTGGTGCCTCATTACAGCAAGCTGATTCAGCTAACACATGTTACAAACTAACGTGCGCTACAAGGTGCCTTATAAGGCACCTTATAAGGCACATTACAAGGCACCTTGTAGGGCGCCTTGAAAGGCACCTTGTAGGGCACCTTGTAAGGCGCCTTATAAGTAAGGTGCCTTATAAGGTGCCTTGTTAGGTGCCTTATAAGGTACCTTGCTAGGTGCCCTATAAGGTGCCTTATAAGTAAGGTGCCTTGTAAGGTGCCTCATAAGGTACTTTGTAAGGCACTTTGTAAGGTTCCTATATAGTAGGTCTCCTTAGGCTAAGCGCCATATTAGGCACCCCTGGACAGGGCACCTTAGAGGGCACCCTGGGTTATGGAACCATAGGTTACAGTGGCCTAACAAGGTTATGGTGCCCTAGGTTAGTGTGGCAAAGGGATGCAGGATGAAATGCATGACCTGTGAGGAACAGAGACAGATGTAGCCCTAACACTAGATAGAGCACTCAGGAAAGGCAATGAACAGGTGATTGAGGGGGGGGGGGAGAGCTGGGAGCCGCTGGACCTGCCATATATGTGGGCATCCCATGTGGCTGCCAGTACTGATGACAAAAATGGTGGGGGCAACTATACCACAGCACAGGGTGTTGGCAATGTAAAGTACTGGAAAGACAGTTGGTGGCAGACGATGGGAATACATGTCCCCCAGTGGAGGCGGAGGTGGCAGGATAGTTAGAATGATGGGTGGACAGAGGAGTGGTGGTGCCATGGTGAGGCAAGCATGAAGAGGCACAATACAGGAAAGGGTAGCAGTGCAGGACATGGGGTGACAGCCCGCACAGGCAGACAGGTCTCTACAAAGCTGACACATGCAGATAGACGGACTGAGGGAATGTTGGCAATTGTGGCAAGAGTATTATGGGCTGGCAGCACAAATCTGCAAAAATATGACTGTCACAGGCAAGCAAAATATCTGCCTTGGGCAGGAGGGAACAACAAGGAATCAAACCTATGACCTCTGCCTAAAATGTCAGTGTACTAACCAGTAGGCTATACCTCTATGGCTTGTTGCATAGCAATGGCTAGGTACAGAAGGACTGCAGGTCACCGCACAAACCGTCTGCTCTGTGTGCCAGGATAGGGTAACCCCACCAGCACCAATGATGCATTGCACATGCAGAACAGCGGCCTACAGCTGACCACCAAATGGGGTCTGCAGCTCTCCAGTACTGCAGTGTGGTAAGATGGACTGACAGTGCGTGATACTGGTACAGAGTAGCTACAGGCCATGCCATTGTGCAGGTTCCGTGTTCACCCTGAGGGATAGGATGGGCGCCCAGCACTAGGTCCACAGTACATGTGGTGCTAGCGATAGGTTCTGCTGCACATCCCCATTACTACCACTGTGTGACAGGTGTTTCCAGCAGTGCAGTCAAAGGTACATCTGTTTCAGCTGTTTTCTGCAGTCACATGTGGCCCTGTGGGACCGGACAGCACCCAGATTAGTGTGTACCTGGTGTTAAGGTCTGGCTGCCATGGGTACCTGTTATCAGGGGAGTGGGGTGTCTAGACTGGCATGATGGTTATGTAGCACTGCCACCATGGCTCTAAGTAGCATAAACTAAATACCCCAAGGGGCCTGAATCACCCCATTTGTAGATGAGGGAGTGGTGAGACAGGTGCCTGCACCCTGCCTGTAGTATCAGCAACCACAGCCCTGCTGGGCCAGTGCCATACCTGTGACCATTGCAGACCAGAAATAAAGCTTAGGGTAGGCTGGGGCAGGCTCAACTGCCCCATGTCACGGTCTGCCATTCATCAACAAACAGCACAGTCAGACTGCACCTGCATCACTCTACAAGGTGGTCCCACCATGCACAGGCGAACTGCAGACAGCCAACTAACCAGTCCATAGTGCAAGCTCACAAGGGAACACTGTGCACCCAGAGGTGGGATGCTCAGCACAGACACCAAGCAGGTACCTCCATGATTGGTCCCCAAAACCAGGAACACCCAGATATCAATGGAAACAAATCATGTGTGGCACTATGTGAGAACATAGACATGCCATGATCACTGCTCGGTCAGAGTGAGTGTGACCCCCCTCAGCGTGACATGCTGTGGCCACCTGTCCTTGCAGGTGGTGGTCGAGCAATAACGTGTCCCAGCCATTGCCCTCCACCCTGTGCAGATGCATCCTGGCCAATCTGCCCTGTCTGAGCCATACCCACAATACCTTGCTCCTCATTATGCACATTTGCAGGCTAACACTGGAAGCAGTGTGAGCAATGTGGGCTCAGTGAGGTGTTGTCAGACACAAAACAATGGAGAGACATACGCACTTTCCCACACCTATCTCAGCATTGTGCAGAGATGGAGGTGGTTGACAACTCTACCCGCTGCACTGGTCCTGATCACAGTGCCGACATTGCTAATCTGTGCAGGGGGTAGTAGTAGTGCTCAGGTGATAGCTGCAGATCTGTGCTGGGGCCAACAGCCTGACACTCCATGAAGCTGTGGATAGTGGAGCCCTTGTGAGTGGGTGTCCGTACCCCTGTGCACCACTGCGTTGGGGTTTGCCCATGTTGTTTTTGTGGCTGCATTGTGGGCTAAAACTATGGGGAGATGCTCTGCAGGATCCACAGATGAGTGTTTTTTGGATCAGAACCAGTGATTTATACTTGATCCGAGCTTCTAGTGGGAGGATATGGATATCTCTCAAGATGGGGGTGATATGGTCATATTTCTTCCCTTTTTGGATGATCCTTACTGTTGTATTTAGGGCTGTCCATAGTGGGTTAAGTATGGCAGTTGGTAGACCATGGTATATGGCATTGCAAAAATCTAGGTGGGTGAGTGTCATTGCTTGCATGACTGTTCTAAAGTCCCATCATGGACTTCCCAAAGAACAAACCAGTCAGTACTAGAGGAGATCAAGCCTCAGCTTTCTTTAAAATCTCAGATGACAAGACTTTGACTTTCATACTTTGGACACATCATGCGAAGAGAGAGATCATTAGAGAGTGACAACATGCTTAGCTAAGTAGAAGGTCAACACAAAAGAGCAAGGCCAGCAATGAGATTGCTACTACTACTACTTAACATTTGTATAGCACTACAAGATGTACGCCAAGCTGCTCAGACACATGTAAAAGACAGTCCCTGCTCATCAGAGCTTACAGTCTAGTCAAGATAGATAACAGACAAAGGTATAGCCCCTGTTAAGAATGTGTTTTGGTTTCCTGGACCATGGGATGCTGTTCCAAGGGTTGCAGAGCAGAGATGGCTTCCATCTGTCCAAGAAACGTTGATGTGCCTCCAGTAGCAGACTAGCTAATCTACTGAAGTAGGTTTTAAACTAGATTCATTGGGGATGAGTGAAGAAAGCCACAGGTAAGTAAAAGCCCCCAGGTAAGTGAAACATTAAATATCTTTATGGAAA